>JAIPRN010001199.1:0-51766 GCA_025469175.1 Geopemphigus sp. TES_GeoC_2020 | reverse complement strand
TATATATATAGATATATATATATATATATATATATATATATATTTATTTACGTGTGTGTGTGTATGATCAAATTATTGGCAAGAATATTTTTCAGTGCATTACATAGACATTTTTTAAAATGTAAAAAGGTAGAATTATTAACAAAGGTTGTAACTTCTTTGGTCAAACGATAGTTCGCAAAAACCTTATGGAACTCGAAAGGATTTTCCTCTTCAAATTCGATATTATTTATTTAACTTTTTAACGTTTAACCTGAACGCTACAATAATTTATGTTCCACATAATTTTGCCCGTAAGATAAACGGTTACAATAAATTCGAGCCCGACATTCTCTTAAAACGAGAATATTTTACTTTTTCAATCTTATAAATGGGCATTTCGAGTTTTATTATTATAAATATAAGAGAGAAAAATTTTAATGTAGGTATTCGTAAAATTTTTGTTTATAATTGATATTGAAATAAAATTGCAAATTGTTATAACCAAATTCATTACAGATTTCATAAAAAATAAATCCACATAAATGTATAAACACAACAATTAAAATATTAATGATCGTAAGTAAAAAATATTTGTCACGTTAACAGATGAATCGTTGCTTAAACGCATTGTCCAAAACAAGTTTATTTGTTAAATTTTATTTAAACTCGCCTACAAAACAGACATCGTAACGAACATGAATAATCATAATGTACAAATACATACCTATATTATAGTAAAATTGATGAAACCGTAAACAATACACGTTTGGCACAAACTGAACTGAACGTATTTTATTATTAAAAATCTAGAATTCTATAATACGGCTATTAATTTCTCTCGTATTTTAATATTAACTTATTCATTTCCTGTATTATTGTAGAAAATTTATAAATATAAAACATATAAATAACAATTTATAGCACATTGTATATGTTTAATATCGTAGAGTAATGAATACATTTTTATACATATTTTTATGAAACTTAAAAATAATTTGAAGGCTAATTTAAATGTTATTTATAGCTAGATAACACAATTACTTATATCTATTGTTCTTTCAACATTTGAAATTTTATATTTGCATTTCTCGCATAAATCATTGTATTTAGTTACCAACATATGACGTCGAGTAAAAGTATAATTTCAACGAGTGTATATAAATTTATATAAGAATTTTAAAAGTAGAAAATTACGATTGAAAAATTATTTGGAACTGAATGGTGTGCGGATAGATAATAAATACCTTAAATTCAATAATTTACTCGTTTTACTTATAATGTTATAATTATTTGGAATTTTCGAAATAATCGGTTATTTCAAAATTATGACCTATGAATTCATAATATATACATACATACATATATATAATCATTTCTTGTTATAACTTTTAAATATGTTTTTACATGTTATTAACGTTTTTTTTATTACACTAATAAATGACAAACAGAAATTATTAGATTATTATAAACATATTTATTGCGAATATCAATTTATTTAATAAATCAATGCAAATTTAAAGGCGTAAATTTAAAATTAAAACATGTCTAAAATATGTGTTCGAAAATTATACAGATGTTAAAACTACTGAATTATGTACAAAACAATATGTGTACAAAATTCGAATAGTTTTATCGAAATTTTTTTCTTATACATCACAAACTCGCAAAAATTAAACAATTATATTTATCAAGGAAATACCTTGTAAAATTACTCTGTGATTTAAGCTTATTGAACGACGAGCACGTTGTGTGTTTAATAGTATAGAAATTATTATCAGTTTAAAACAGGCATAAGATCCGTACGCTTCAAGATTATATTTTTAAGTGTACAGGTCTTAAGTGTATAGAATGTAATTTCTCGACGAATTACATTTAATCGAATAATAAATGGTAAACTCGAGTTTTGATCCATGGATGTCATTCATTATTATTTATCTGATTGATACGCCTAGGCAGTATAGCGATACACGAATGTTAATGTGTTTGGATTTTCCCAATGTCAGATTTACGTAACAATACAAAACCGCAAACAGTTGTGTACCATAAGTCCAAATCCGTTTTATTTAAGCCGCGCGCAGATGTTTCGTTTGTCGATTGTTATTTACGATTTCGTTTATTCTTAGCAAAAACGTTTCTCCAATATTTCATTTTCGTTGATTCACAGTCATATTTGATAATTTACCTATTTACGTGACGATCCATTACGGTTCAGTTATCTGTACACCTATTTATACCATATGAGCTTCTTCAAATACGTAGCTAAGTCTTATATGAGAATTCAATCGTCAGCGTCTTAGTTACACTTTTTGCAGATATTTAGTTAAATGTACAACGAATGAAACGCATATAAGTATTAAATAAGTCCTAAAAAATGTAATATTAACCGATCGATAAATTTTTTTTTTTAAATATCGATAGTAAATAAACATAGTTTCATAATATTTGTTTTAAATATTCGTGGAAATCAGTCGTAATTGCATATCCATTATCAATTAAATCGTTAAATGATATAGTATACTGTATGCAAGTATACATTTATATGATAAATTATATAGACTATTTTGTGTTTTATAAACGCTTATTTTTCATTGAACGGATATCGACGGGAAAGTTTCGTTGAAATTCAAGTAATCATCAAATCGTGTTCTTTAAAAGTTTACCGAATTCACCTTAAGGGTAGTGCTACGATTGTTTCAACGTTGTCCCAAGGCTTCAGACAGTAGTCGTCGGGAGAGAAATAAGAATTGAAGTACGTTTTTTTTTATCTAAAAAATAGAAAATCCGGCGTTATTACGAAAACAATTTTTCGTTTCTAAGTACGTTTTATTAATTCGTAACAGGCACACTATTGGAGACAAGGGTAGTGAACTTGCCCGTAATTTGCGCTATAACCCGCGGTTAAATGATACGTAAAAATGATTTCAAAACGTAACGTTCCGTAGAATGTAATGAACGCGTAGAGTCAAGAAAACGACGGTATATTATTAATATAATTTAACGAAATCTCCCATTTGGTTTTAAACTATAACGGAGTCATTATTTATTATTTATTATCCTCAGCCAGGACTGAGTTCTTCAAGTGTGACAAACGCATAGGCACTGTCTTGTTAAAGGAAGTGTAATGAAATATGCAATCAGACATGACTGTCTCAGTTTAAAAGGAATTTTAATCGTTAGTATTTTTGTTTGAATGAATAGTACATGGGATATGAATTGGAACAACCGTCGAAGTTTTAAATAATAAAGGGCGTGTCATTTAAATGGCCAATTTTCAAAGTTTAATTGTAAAATAAAAAAACGAATCAAATTAACAATTAATTTATTATAATGAACGAAATACATAACGTGCCATTTATTTTTTTAATAAACTATTTCCCCAAGATAATTTCCTTCACTTTTAAGCACTCTTTTAATTTTCTTCCTATATTTTTCACTATAAAATGTATCATTTTAAAAAGTGTATTGGCATTTTTTAATCGAAATTTGTTGTTTAGTTCACGAATATCTCGTGATATCTATACGTAGAATTTACTTTTTAAATATTCCCGCAAAAAAATCACATACTGATAATTTTAGTAATCGAGGTGGCCGAAGAGTATCATAATTATTAAAAATCACTCTATTTCTGAATATTTATTGAACGGAATTGATTGATATTCTGACTGGGTGTGATATCACACTATTTTGCTAAAACTTTACGTTATTATTTTTAAGAAACTTTGTTAGTTTGTTGATCAAAAATATATTTGTTGTATAAACATAACAATGTAATGTTATAGTATATTTCCGTTTATATTCGTTCTCGTAAAAGTATAGATCATTGACGCCCTAATGTGAAATTGCACATTGTATAGAATATTATTCGTTGTTTAAATGTTATTGGTAAATATCCAATTTCAATCCATGTCTTCGGACCAATAACGAAAATTTTGCTTATTTATAAAACTTTTAAGATGTAAATATGATTTATCAAACATCCAAACAATTCGAATAAAGCCTTCGATCTCAATACAAATACAAAAATCTCTAGGTCATCCAGGAAAACTTAAATAATTTCGCAAAATCCGACGTAGGTTCCAACAGGATTAATTTACCGATAGTGCGTGTTTTCATGTAGAACGCTTTGACTCTTTACGAAAGCAGCACTGATAGTGGTGACGTTTTCAAGTGTACGAATATTATTTCTCGTTCAGTCTTCTTGTTTAGAGCTGAACTTGTTTCCTTGAAGTGAGTTTTCATTATATTAATAGCTTTAGTTAAGGGTACTGGATCGTACTATTTAAGATTGAAATGAATACGAAATTAACGTTGTGCAGCTATAAAATTGTCTTTATTTTTGTAAAACGATTTTATCCCAAAAGCGCGTTGGTTAACGCTCCACTTCCATAATTTTTATACGACGTGTTTTTTTAACTAATAATATTCGATGGACCATTTTATCTAAAATTATTATCGAGAAAATCTACTTTTAATGTTGGCTGTTTCAGTGATCCCACTAAATTATTAGTTAATTAATTGAAATTGCAGAGTGCATTCATAATTTCAAATATGAGTGGACCGAATGACTAGCGAGATGGAATGATTAGCTTTTCTAAAATATCGGGCTCAATTATCAGTTTTTCAATTTTAGTACCCAAACGAAAGTCCGTACCGATACGATTAAAAGCAAACGTTATTCGCGAAGATCTTGCGAGATATTCGTAACTACTAATCGTGCGGTAATAGCGGTGGAATAGGATGGTGTAAAAAGCAAAAACCGGACGAAGAACGATAGCGCGTTGATACATCGGAGCCAAATAAAATGAAACGCCAAATCGTTTTATTGTGACGTCTATGAAAATGGAAATTTTTTTTCATTTCGCCGAAATAGATTTTGAGCGAAATGCCGGCAATGGAGGTCATGAATCTGGTGTATCAAATTTTCAAAGTCTCGTTTCGAACAGTACAAGTAAGTCAATTTGAAAAAAGAATTTGGATTTGCTGCTCATGTTTCTATGAACTATGAACAAATTGTACGCGATTTTCCTATATATATATATAGCTAAACAACGAATAAGAAGCACATAGCGAACGATATCAACAATTATTTTTTGTTTCACCTCAATAAATTCAACGTATATTATTTATGGAACCCAACGGTGCAAATGTCCGATTGGCATTTTTTTAGAACTTCGACCGTTACGCAAGTTCATATCGTAGTTTCTGCCTACTTGATAAATCGTGTGCACTCTGCGATTTCGACGTTTTTTCTCTTCACTTATTGAAATTATTGATAATTTATTGAATATTATACATGTATATTACTAAACGGTTTACACTTGAATTACGTAATGCATGCATAGCGGACCATTAATGGTATCAAAATTCCCGTGAATTATTAAAACGTGCTCAGCTATTGAAAGGTTTGAAAAGACGGAAGCGTTATCGTTTTCGTTAGAAAAAAAATTACTATTATGAGATGTATTGTTATTATACGTGCGCATAAAAAACTACGGGATATATAAAACGGTGATATCGTTTTTCTTCGTCCGATTAATTTTTTTAAACGACGAGGAATAGGCAACTATTTTTTTGCGTAAATCAACGTTCTTGTATTATATTGATTATCGTAAAATCCAGTAAATAGAATAATACTGTGCCAATTCAATCGAATTCTTGAAAGTTGTTATTTCGACGTATCAACGATTTAGACGAAATCGCTATTATTTTGGTCGAAATAAATAAAATACAAAACCCCCGTAAATGTTGAGCAAAATACGCGTATTATTTTATTTTTCTTACTTTGTATTGTTATTCGAAAGATTCGAAAACGAATGTCCTTCGCCAATAAAAAATGATTTTAAGTATCGTCCATTTTGTTAACTTCCTGGTTGTTATATAATTTTCATTATAATAATCTTCAAAAAATGATAGATATTCGTCTTACATAAATTCCATAAACCATATAGTGTGTAAACATTATTACTCGTCCAATACGCCATCTATACAATCAAAACTTTATTCGCAGTAATTTTATTATTTATTATAATAATAATAATGTTTAATTATTATTCGTAAAATTATTTATCAGTAATTTTTCAAATCAACAAACTTATCCAGATCGCCAAATATAAGGCCTGGTTTATACAATGCTTAGTACATGTCATTAGTACTTGTCACTCACACAGGTACTCGTCAGTCGCAACTAGGCTTGGACGTTCACGTTAGTTATTAGCCTACGGTATTAGTAGATAGTAATAATAAATGATAACGAGAGAAAAAAAGTGCTGATATAAAGATAACGGTGTAACAAATATTTTATTATCGCTTTTACTAAGCGGTAATACTATGGCCAGGCGGTCATGCGTTGCGAGTAGAGTTGTGAAAGGGGTAGTTACTTGTTGTTGATAAATGGAACAAGTTCCTATTCACTGGCACTACACTAATACTAAGTACTAATTATTATTTTTTACATGTGTGGTTTTAGCGCGAGTGATGAGTACTAATGGCAACTACTACGCATTGTGTTAACCAGGTCTAATGTGATAATTCGTAACAGCGCTGATCTGAATTCCTGATCAAATCTCGTACGACTTAACTTCGGATAATTGGCTATAACCGAGTATTCTTCATTCAGTTTCACTTACAACTTCTTCACGTTTGTTTTCAATCTGTTTCCTGGATTACTACTAAACCAATAAATCAGCCGTAATAACGAAAATCGTTCCTCCAAGTCTTTAATTTGTGACGTTATACATTATTTATGAATAGTGCGTTTTAATTATTACCATTGTCGTATGACGTTATTGTGTAAAGTGAAAATAGTCGTTTAGACAAAAGTGATCACCCAAGTATACGTATATGTTACTAGAAAAGATAATGATTTAAGACAATGTACTCGTGAACCTTTTCAAAGTAGCTACTAAGAAACATTTATTTCGTACGAAAATGCCTTTTTCGATGATCAAAAACAAAAGATCTACATAATTTTTTATTACGAAATTTAGTGGTACAAATATATGACCCGTTGCTAATTTAAGTTTGAAACGACTGAATTAAAATATATTTTCTAGCCTTAGACATTTTATGTCACGGACAACTACAAGTGTCGCGTAATTGAATCAATAATGACGTACAATTTTTGGACAATCGTTTTAGACACAAATACCAATGTTACATTTAGACATGTTTTAATAGGTGATAATATTAACCTTATTCCACATGATTAAAAAGTCTATTATATAGCGCGTCATTATTGATATTTATTTAAATTTAACGTAAAGTATGTTTTACTTCAATGTTTAAACGTATTTGATTACCTGATTTAATTAATCTTCTTTCATTATTAATAGCAATACGTTTATTTCAATTTTTCCTGTTTATAAGTGATGTATGCAATTGTATGATTATTACAAACTAATCGACTTTACCATTCTCTTTATTTTCGGTTTTAATTTTAATGAAATCTCAAACGTGTCATTCGCGAGGCGATTGATAATCAATATTTTTGTAATTGAAATAATAAATTAAATGAACGCAAAATAATTCAAATTATATACTTAATGAAAATAACACATCTCTACCCAAACCATTCAGCAAGAACGAAATAGAAAAAAACGTAACGCTTAATATTTTCGTTACTCATGTCGAAGAAAGGAATGATGTACCCGTAATAAATGTAGAACAATCGAACTTCGAATAGATTATAATTTTATTTAAGAAGATTTTAAGGACGCGCACATCGGTCACAAGCGTTATCGGTCTAAGGACAACAATGTCGAATAGACTGATATTAATTAATAGGAAAAAAACTACGATTTCATATCGTTAACGTTTATATTGTAAACTGTAGGGCTATGAAAAAATATATTTGGCCAAAATTCATTTTGTTAAAATGTATTCATATTTCTTTTTATATCAAAAAATTTGTTTCTAGTTCGACCTCTTTCGTTGATGAATTTCCTTATTAAATTATTCGGATTTACAATCTATAGTCTACATCGTCACGGAAGATAAGATAAAATTAAATTGAAAACGTTTCATCAATTTTATCTTATTTATATATTTAGATATTTTCTTCGTTTTTAAAATAAAATAAATATTAACAGATATAAAATTTTTTCATCTACGTTTTTTATTAAATAAATGATAATAACAAAATTGCGTTTTTCAAATAAGATTTATTAATCATACATAATATGTATATAAAACGTGTACAAAGATCATACATTAATTTGAAATATACATATATGTCAGTTTTTATGTATTATTTATTAATACACATGTTTAATAATGTTATTATTAAAATGATATTATAAGTTGTTCAGGATGTTTTCGATTTGTATAGTTTATTTATTCGTAATTTTTACCATTTTAGGATACTACAAATAATTAACGAATAAATTAAAACATTGCGAGTGAATGAAAAATTGTCAAAGAACAATTAATATATAATATTTTTATTTTATTATTATTTTTTTATATATTTTTATAAATAGATTGCATTAAAAAATTAATAATTTTTAATAAAAATCAGAGAAATAATTTAATTATTACACACCGAATACGGTTTTATAGCTAATGATCAGTAAAGTATTAAAATCGCTAAAAAAGTATTATAATCGCGAAAAAAAATTTTCTTACACATTTATCTACCAACACCGTCCTGAGACCTTTTGAGTCGGAAGACTTTTTTATTGGATTTTCACAAAGGAAAGATAAAAAAATATAAAATAATAAAAGAAATTCAGGAATATTTGATTGGCAATTACAATCACAGTTATACAAATAGAAAACGAAAATAACTTTAATATATATACATATTATTTGCGTAATAGATCCCACTATATATCGACGAAAAATTTCATGATTCCGTGACTTTTCAAAAAAATAATACAGTGGTCATCGCAACACATTTCAGAATTGTAAGAGGAAATTACCAGTACCATTCTCAAGCAGATAAGCGTGTTACCTTAAAGCTTTGCAAGACCTTGATGAACATCAACAACAAAAATATTAAGATTATCAAAAAAGTCGAATGGTGAAGATATTATGTAATATTCAAATACTGTACGGAGCTGTAGCCTTCCTCCTTTCATTAATAAACCTTTAACCCGAAAACAGTTTTTAGCATCAATTATATGTTAATATAAACGTATAACATTGTGACCATTTTTTGAATTTGGCAAAAAAGTGTCTAAAATAAACAATACTTAGTTCCCTTTTCGTGTAAAACACAGACTTCGTAGAAATATTATAAAAATAGCGTGTTATACAAATTAAAAAATTATATTTTTTTTATTAAAATAAAGGCAAAGTCTTATTATAAACGTATTTTTAGGATTTGTATAAACATTTTATAATTCGTTTAAATTTTTTAACATGGTAAAATAGTATATGTATGAAAATGATAAAAAGAATTTGTATTATTTTTTTAAAATATATTTATTTTTGTATTATAATTTTTAATTTGTTAATAGTAATGATGTAATTGTTTTTTTTAATAAATATAATAATATAAAACAAACGATTGTTTATATTATATATTATAAAATAGATTTTAATTGTGTGATCATTTTTCTTTTTAGTTTTATTTATACGGATCGTGAGTAAAATTATTAGATTTTTTATTATTCTTTATCATATCTAACAATACTTGATGAATAAAATTAATTTTGAAGAAATTGCTGAATTTACAAGTTTTTACGTGTTAAAACAGTTTTTATAATTTTATTGTCGTTCAGAATTTAAAGAACTGAAAGTCTTCAGAAGTGCCTAACGATATATATATATATATATATATATACATATATTGGTTTGATTAGTTTTAAAGGGATAAGACTAGTATTGAAATTTAATTGTACTAAAAAAATGTTGTTATTAAAATATGGAAATTTGAAACCAACTATTTTAAAATAAATATAAAACAATAATAACGAAAACATGTTTTTTAACTCTCTATTTTGTGTTGTCCATTTTAAATTAAAATGACGAAAATAATTGAATAGAACTTCAATTCTGAATGTTTGTCAGCCTAACGCTGAGCGAACAATCGTTAGATATTTCCGCTTTCTTCGTTATTTTAATATCTCAATATTATTCAAAATTGTAGTAAAGTAATAATAACGTTAGGATTTTTTAATGAAAACGACGATATATTCGGTAAATAATAATTGTGAACGTGAAATGAAAACAGGCTTTGGGCATATTTATGTTTACATAATGTCAATCGTTTTATATGGTTACGTCGCATGCAAACTCTTACCATACACACGCGCGTACTGTGACTGAAACTATCCTGAAAGTGGGCTTTACCGAGCACAACCTTTTGACGTGAACGAAACGGTTCCTATAAATAATTCCCAAATGACCTTAAAAAGAGAAATCGATATGACTATTGATCTATAACGATCGTCAAAATATTATTACTACTGTCAGCCAACGGGGTACGCTTCATTCGAAATTATTATATTCACGTAACGGTTTTGCACAATTTCTAAAAACACTTTGCGGCGAACAATACGTAAAGTGATAAAATTGGTCAGAAGGTGAGAAATGTCCGAACGAATGGTTTTGGACTAAATATCAGGAATTGCCAAATTCTCGACATCTGTGATTTGATTTTAAAATGTATTTCATTTTTATTTTATTTGACAATTACTTATGATGAAATTAAAAAAAAATCTCTAAATCGATGTTTCTTAAAACGCGTTTAAAATATTTACTAAAATTTAATGTTTTTATTATAGAACATTAAATCACGCACAGAATCGATAACTAAATACCTAAAATGCAGAAAATAAATGTTAAACAATTTAATGAAAATCGAAATACGTTAAAAAAGTTTCGTTTGTTTATGCCTAAGTTTACGAAACGTATCTTATGTTTATTTTTATCCTAAAATATGCTTTTCATTTATTAGAAAAAAACGAGAAAAAAGTTGAAAAATTATAAAAATTATAAATTAGTAGACCTTAAAGGTTTTTAATTTGTATTTTCTTTTTATATTATCCTTAAATATACATTTTTAAATATGTAAAAATATATTTATAAAACTATCGTCTTTTATAAGCTGGCAATGGATAAACATGTTTAAATAAATAATAATTATTTTTAACTAATAACGGTACACTTATTTATTAATTTATTGATTTATTATTTTTAGAATTATAGCAAATATATGGGAAATTACAATATGAAAACAATTAGTTTAAGTAAATTTCTTTATATTATTTAAACCTTTCCTTGGTTGAATTAATAATTTATTTAAAAAAGGAAAACCAAAATTACGTTTGTCTTTACGTGATCCACACTATATACGTTAAATCTTATTTTAACATGTACTTATAATCTAGTATACATTAACTTAAAGTACATAAATATATCGACAAAATTAAATACAATTTTTAAATAAACGACGTTTTGTTGCTCTAATTTCGTATCCATGTACACATAAATATATTCAGCAAAGCCCATTATTTTCCTGAAACAATATATAAAATTAGTAATATATAATAGTAGTAGTAATAATTATATGCTTTAAAACTGAAAGTTTTCGTAATTCATATACCGTTCGTATATATTTGACAAACCTAACATAATAATAATAATCGTTATAAAAACATAAAAATTCAAATACGGCAAACTATTTTACGCATTATTTAATCGCACGAAATATGTATAAATAAATAACATGACCTATCTACCTAATAACTACACCAATTTATGAATTTTCGATAAGACACTGCTGAAAAATATTTTTATTTTTAGTATATTAAATATGCACAAGTAGGCAATTTGTTGAATTATAGTACATAATATTTGAGTAACAACAATGATATCCCGAAATTTAAAAAATACATTACACGATTCGAGTGTTATAAGCAGTGTTTAGTGAAATTTGGGTAATTTAAAATATAATTGTGTTCATTTTAATGTCAGAGTTAATAACATATTTTTCTTTCTACAAACGCTCCATATTATAATATGTTGTACGTAAAATAAGAAAAACTTAAGTCTCATAATTCGTGGCGATGATAAAAAGAAACCTTCGAATTGTTAGAAACAACTAATTATATCGGTTAAGTTCAGAAATGACATAATATTTTACACGTAATGCAACGCAGCAAACTATTCTGAAGTTTGGACAGGAGAAAGTGTATTTCCTATAAACTAATTATATCTTTGTTTTATTGTAAGTACTCGTATTTTTACGAAGTTAATATTTTCATTCATCAGCTATTCGTCATTTATTTGTTTTATTTATCCCATCTTATACACTTTATATTTTTAATCTAGAAAAAATATTTTAATAGTTATTATCATTACTCAGGGAGTTAATATATTTATACTATAAATAATGGCAGATTATCTTCAATTTCACGTTTATAATTATTCATTATCATCATTATGGTTACATTTTATTTTATACGTTATTTCAATAAATATCTTTTAATCATTTTTCTAATATTGGTAACTTCAATTTTGTAGTTTTTAGATCAGAAATGGGGTTGTAATTTTTTTTATTTATGACAAAAAAAAGTAGAGTAGCACTTGAGTAGCACCGTTGAATTTGAATGTTTCTAGTTTGGTTTTTTTGGAATTCTCCTTGACATAAGTGATACGGTAACTTGAAACATACTTTTATTCAGACGGTCTTTTAATAACGGTTTGAAGTGTCTTCACGAAACGTGCGATACGTTTACAACTCCAATTAAATTCCCAATTAAATCCCCAATATACGTCCCACGTATCAGATAAACGTTTGATAGTAATCATGATTATTGAAAAGTTAGTGTAAATAAGGTATAAAAAATACATTTTTTGAAGTTGACCACTGTTCTTAAACAGCGGTCCAAAACCGGTTCATGAATATAACGTTGCGATTCGGCGTTTTTTTTGTTTGTAAATTTAATGAATAATGCTATTTAGTGTTTACCTGACATAATTAGTCATTAAATTAGCAATTCTAGTTAATTTATGTCAGAAATACGTAATATTATTATAATAATATATTTATATATACGTAATTATATTATATTACATTTGACTTCATTTTCCGAATTGAACCATAGACACACTGATTTAACATTACACGCATCGCACCTTTATCTAACATAACATTGAATAGATAATAATTCGTAATCATTCGGCACGGTGCGAAAATTAAATAGACTTCACGAATGTGAACGTGAATTATTCAGCGCGTATTGTCGCCGAGAGAACGGAACGTAAATATCGTGTATTAACGACAGTTTTATTCAGCCTTTCGTCTTTGGGCTTCAGTCTTTGTCGTTTTCCGATTTCTTCGACGGTAACTCGTAGGTACAACGCCCGCTGTCAGCCAATTCGTCTTCGTACAGTATCTCATGCATTGCTTGCCTAAATACTTCGGTGATCAAACTCTCCGCTATCGGCGTCACTTTGATGTCAAAATCGAACAGTTAAACGGCAACAACACGTTTCGCGTAACGATACGCTTTTTATCACTTTTTAATTACATAGATAGAAATATAACGTTCGGCATTTTGACGTTTTCGCTCGTTTTGCCAGCAAAGTTGTTTGTGGACGATAAAATAACGCACGACTCGATTAATTTTACCTGAACCGATTTCGGTTAGCGAGTTCAATAGTAGTTGGAAACTGTCGTTTCACTTACATCTTTGTCGTCCACTTAGGTAGACGCGTCCGGGCCGTTGGATGTTCCGGTTATGTGACATGGAAAACGGAATACGGTATTATTACTACCAGTAGGAGTAAATATTTTTATTTATATTCATGATTGTACTTTATTATTTGAAAGTATGTACAATCGTTTATAAATGCAACAATCTATCGTAGCATTACAGTTAAAAAACCAACGCGTATTTAATAATTTATTCGAGCCGTTGTCTAATATTATCGCTTGGTGTATAAAAAAGTACTAACAAAACATGTTTTTCGTTTGGCTTTGGCGTTGGTACTGTACGTGACATTTTAGAAAATTAGTAATACGATACTATATTGTGTACCATAATAGGATGTTTGGATCAAATGTTACGAATTATTGTATGAAAAATATTCGCCATAAGTACGATGACATTTTGTTACGAAAGAAATATCTGGAAATTCTAGCAAATCGAAAGTTTCGTGCGGAGGTACAGTCGGGTCTCGGATTGCCATAATAAATCAGACGTTTCTCTGGGAGAAACTCTGTTTACTAGGTATTGTTACCAATGTTCTTTTATATATCAAACGATCTTCTAAACAAATCGGTCATCGGTATTTGCACGTTACAATAGTGAATGAAATGAATTAATGTTCAATTAGAATAATTAGAACTGTAATGAGAATATGATATAGAAATTGTTGTAAAACTTAAAATATTAATTTAAAAAAAAACCAAAATCCTTTTTTAAAAGTAAAGTTTGTATAAGATTTATTTTGATTATTTTCACTTACTTTGATAGAAATTTGTCATAAACGATCCGTAATGGAAACATCGACATTTTATTTTACGCTTAATAGCGTTTAAAAACATTAAAGTATCTACGACATAAATGTGTATACAATTTTGTTACATTATCATTTATAAATAGTCACACAAAATTATGTAACTAATTACACTAGAAAGCATATCTACCTAATACCTTATTTTAGTTAGCATACGCCGTTCATTGTTCCTTTAGAGTAAACGAATGGACTCAAACAATGTACATATAAAATATTATATACGTTTTCGAAATATCTCAGATGTGCAATTAAGAACGTATATATATATATATATATATATGGTGTAATCGAACAATACCGGGACTAAAATTATATCTAAGCTAAAAATAAATATACCCTAATGGAAATCACATTAATAAAAGTAAAGATAACGCCCATATACGTGGTTTAAATCACTAGTGAATATTTCATTTTATTAACGAAATACAAATCGTGGAAATCGTTTGTCATTTATTCCACGGTCGGTTTTGCAACGGTGAGTAAACCGAAATAACGTAATTACGTAGAGTTTTATGTTAAACTTGGTTGAAAATTTCGAAATCATTCAAAAAGTATTTAAAAACGAGTAGATCTAAGACATTTGATTAGCGTAAAAGATTTTTAGATCGTGTGACGGTATATACTAGCGACGATCTCGTTCTGGCCGACTTTTAAAAATGAATAAACAGCGATAAAAGTTCGTGAAATAATTCGATCAGATTGATGAATAAGAAACCCTTCTAGTTAGCGAAATATTTTTTATGAATCTTGCCAAAGTATTTTGACCGACGATTTATGCATACGACGAGTCTGTCGTCGAAAGAAATGTCTAGAACAATTTATTCACGGACCTGGTTATTGCATCACGGTAACGCACCAGCTCATTCCGCCTTATCAATTGATAAGTTTTTTGTTGATAAACGAGTCGCAGTTATATCTCACTCCCCTTACTCACCTGACCGTGCGCCATGTGATTTTTTTGGTTTCAAAAATTAAAATCGACCTCAAAGGGCAATGTTGAAACAATAAATACAAACGTGGTTAATCAATTTGAATAACTTAAAATTAAAGACTTCCAACGTTGTTCCAAAACGTGACAAGATCCTTGGGATAAGTGTATAACGTCAGATAGTGAACACTTTAAAAGTAGCTAATATTTGAAAATAAATTTGTAGGAATATTTATTAGTAATAAAATCAATTCCGGTATTTTTTTATCACACCTCAAAATCGTAATAATAAAGGGTTGGCACTAAATTAAACCTGAATGCCTTGAAAAAGTAACTGTTTTCAAACTGTGTTTCAAAAACCAGGCGTACCAAAAATGTACTTTTTTAAATTATATACTCTATATATTATAACTCGTAATTTATATTAGACTGTTCGTTAAGAAACTAATAATATTATTAATTCTGGTAGTTATCAATGATTTTTCATTAGGTAATGGTAATAATTAGGCTCTATTATTATTATTAAAGTTTATTTAAAGTTTATTATAAAGTTTTAACTAATTAATTTACATTTCAACTTACTGATTTATATATTAATATAGGTTTAAACATTTTCGTACAAAAGACGACCGCTTATAATCAATAATGAAAGATCAAAATAATTAACATATTGAAAGAAAGCGAGTGATTTTTTTCATAGGGATCGAAAATGATATTTTCATATATATTTTAACGTTGTATTATTATGAGACCGATGGAATTACTTAACGATGATGGCAAAGGATAGTTTCAATAATATTAACTACGTATTCTTTATTTCATCTTTCGATCGTATTTTGTTTGATTCGAGACCAGTCCACGTCGATATACATGATTGTTGTTATTTCTATTCGTTAATTTGTTGTTTACACATTTCTATACGCATGCATTTAAGAGAAAATACCCAGCGCGAAAAACACCGAAATCGACGATAATTTAAAAATTGCCATTACGGACGTTATTTCGTACATGCCCGTCATATTATAGAGTTGAATATCACATTGGAGGACAATTTTATAAGATATCATGTCTATTAAGTGTGATAAAATAATATATTAACCTTATATATTTGCATTTTATCGAAAACCCCTCATTTATCTGTTCGAACGTTTAAAGGTATTTCATAAGTTTTCATGTAAACTTAATCAGCGCACAATGATTTCACGAAAATAAAACAATGTTTCTTCTTAATGACATTTATTTTGGTATTTTATCATTATTAATATTTCTTAGACTGTATGTCAAAATTAATACCATTAACATAGTACAACAAATCGTATAGTACTTACTACGTATACCGAATAAGTAAGAGAAATTGATAATGTTTTCAATCGTGTATCTAGTATATATGTTTAATATAATATTGTAATATATATATATATATATATATGTGAGTGGGTTATTGGCTCTTACGTATACTTTATAATAAAAGTAATATTGTTATTTCTGGTTTTGACCAAAATAAGAAAATGAAAATATATCAACTTAAAAATGACGACGCGTTCATTTTTTAATAAATATTTTGCTTAAATTAAACACACGGCTAAATATAGATTGAACGTTGAAAAACGAAATTTCGAAGAGAAAATGTTATAAATTCTTTTGTAATTTCTGAAAAATAACTAATATAAACGGTTTCATTTTTTTCTAGGATTACATTTTGGATGAGATGAGAAATGTATTCATTTTACGATGTGTTTTTTTCATCTTTTTTTCTGTAAAAAAAAGATCGATTTATTTTGATTATCCGATTGGTGTTTTATTTGAATTGTTTTTTGGTAAATTTCGTATGTGCAATTTAAAAGAACAGGGAAATTCCAATAAACCCTGTAAAATTGTTGACATGTTCGTTATAAATAGGATACTTATGGTATTTATTCATTAAAATTAAATAGGTTAAGTTGATCAGAATTGTTTTTCGATATAATTATTTAATATTGCTTACGAATTCAATATTATAATAAAATTCTACAAGAATTGTTTAACTAAATTTCGATCAGGTTGATAACTGCTGCACCCATCTTTTCAATTTTGTACTTGACAATTTCTAGTAATCCGATTTTCGTTTAGTCGTTTGTTATTATTTTACTATTATTATTTTTATTTAAATATGACAATTATGAATAATAATAAAAACAAATTTACATAAACCAATTAATTTATGCGAGCCTACATACACAAAGAACACACACACGCACACGCACGCACGCGCACACACATATATTAATTAAAGCCAATGATTATAACATATAATACATTCGTATTAAATTTGTTTATTAATTACCAGTTTCGACTAAAAAAAGAAATGTTAAATTAAGTACATTTTTATTAGTTTTAGTTTTTTATATAATACACATAAATTTTAAATAAAATTTATCTATGTGAATTTTTAAAATTTTTATCAATTGTTTTATTAAGAGGAATATTAATTTATATTTATATATTTCCTTTGGCTTTTACTTTTTATTATATTACTAATGAAAACAAATACATTTGTGCAAGTAAATAATTAGTAAAATTGTTTTAAGATCACATTATTTTTAGGTATTAAAAATGAAAAACTGATTGAAAAATGTTTGACTCAAAAAAAAAAGGAAATAATTACTTCGTAATAATCCCGTGTGTTATTTTTTCCTCAAAAAAATGAAATATATATTATATACTTAATACATTTTGTGTTCAATACTGAAATTTATTATTTTATAATACAATGTGGGGATGGATATTTTAATTCCGTAAAAATCGAATATATTTTTAAGAGTAATATCTTTCCGGTATTTGATTGACGTTCACGTGACGCATCGGATAAGCAATTTTGGTATATCCGTGTACTACATATTGATAATGTAATCATGTTTTAAAATGAAAATTTCTACAAATTAGAGTTTTTAGAAGATGACATGACACGAGGTACGCTTATAACCACCATTAGGTTATTTAGGGATAATACAAAGGTAAATCCAAAAACTTTTCACCGACGAATTATTGACATTTAAATGAATTTATTCCGAGGTGTTTGAAAATACTACACGTAAAATATTTGCCCATCCAAATTACATTTTGGTGCTGATGAAAATTTAGGGGCCAGTGATGTAATTTTCTTTCGTTGTAACGGAGGACATAATTATTGCGTCAAAAACTTATTCGGAAAATATTACGACACAATACGTTGCCAAATTTTTAGCGATAATTATTTTACGATCAAATTGCATCTAAATAGCTCTAGTGTCACTTGAAATAATTAACGTGTCAATACATTACATTATTTGATAACTGAATTTTTCTGAAACTGTCGGGGAATTT
Source organism: Geopemphigus sp. TES_GeoC_2020 (assembly GCA_025469175.1). Taxonomy (NCBI): domain Eukaryota; kingdom Metazoa; phylum Arthropoda; class Insecta; order Hemiptera; family Aphididae; genus Geopemphigus; species Geopemphigus sp. TES_GeoC_2020. The sequence continues at coordinate 33,045 of JAIPRN010001199.1, read as the reverse complement.
ATGATTTCCACACGAATTTCGTATCGTATATATTAATAAACGATCACAAAATACAATTTTACAATCCGATCATTTTAAAAACGTATTGGAATATAAATGCTATCGTATCCAACTCACCGTCGGAAAACCTTACATTTCATTCACGACCGTTTTTAACAAGTATAACACGGCTCACGAAATATTTGGGGTTAAATCTTGGCGCATTTTGATAAAACGCAATTAGGTATTTAGGCTACAGGGACACGACCAGGCTATTAAATAGTAAATCAATAATTCTTCTTCGGCGTGTACAGAAAACGGTAATGGAAAAATCGTTTCAGTATCGACGCGGATAAACCGACATTCACCGTGAAAGCAGCACTTTCATAGTAACCAATCTTCAATATGTGATATTTTATATTCATCTGGCTTCCATTCGCGGTGAACACAGATATTTATTTATGTTCATTATTGTGTAATTCGTATATATTTTGCGTATCGTAATACGGTAATACTTTTTGATTGTATGTGCCGATATTAATAGTTAAGTATATGTGCGTGTGTGCGTATATTGATTTTCAAGTGACGTTAATAAAAACTAATAAATAAATTATGTCTCGTAGCGATCGACTGTTTAATAAAAGGTCACTTTCACACACGAAATAATATATTATATTCCCTTCAGATTGTACGCGTTTGCTCTGTTCGCCATTTTATTTCTTCCATTCAACAACAGTTTTATATATATATATATATATATAGGTACTATTCAACGCGTAGTATTTATGTGCACATTAATGAGTTCGTATACAAAATCATAAAAATGTTTTCTTACTTTAAGCTTTATTTTGATTCTATTCAATTTTCCCGCAATAGTCTCTTAAATATTTACGATCAAAAATAATTTGAATTAAAAAACATCGCATACGTGTAAAATACAATAATGGAATAAATTGGGTTTTTGTGAATTGCGACGCTTTACGATTATTTTAAGCAATTTTGATTTAATTTTCTGCTAGTGATGCCTCACCACCATTAACAGCTTCCCCCCAACTTTTGAATCGTTTTTAAATTTCTCTCTTCAAAACTGATTATCAATTTGCAAAAATTTTTAAGTGTTTTTACGTACTAAAATACAGAACAAACATTTCTGATTCATACAAAATTTCATCAAATATTCATACAATTTGAAAATTTCATTAAATTATAAAGTATATTTATTTGAAATACAGTGGACAAAAATAAGTATAATATCGAAATATTCAGAAAAAAGAAATTTAGTCTAGGTGATTGAATTTAAAGCAATAATTAATGTCGAATACAATAATATTATCAATAAGATAAATACTATGACGAATATTTTTGAAATATTGTAATTAAAAACTTGAATTTTTCTAGTTTGAAAACTTTTTTTCAAATTACATGGGACACAAATGATGTACAAAAATAATATGTTTTGTTTTTCAATTAATGGCAATCCATCTTTCCCATCCTTATACCTCAACTTCTGGGCACCAGATGTTCTATTTATTAAGGTACAATTATTCCACCACCCCATTTTCTGAATACTAAATTTCAGGTAAATCATATTTGATGATATCACAAATAGACATAATTGTTGCCATATTGAACTAAGTGGTAAACATCTTACACAAACTATTTTTCAAATTAATATTATTTATTATTAATATTTTGGAAGGTATGTCTCAATTTCTCCATTCCATAGATGTTTGACAGATTTCGACAAATCCTTCAATAAATAAATTTGTTATAAATTTTTGAGTACTGTAAGTTTTATATTAATAAGTTATATTTTTCATTTCCTCCGGGAAAAGTAATGAAAACTCTATACATATTCTTGTGGCACTATCTATTAAATATATTCTATAATACCAATAAAAATTTCTATCAACTATAATTGATTTTAGTTTCATTTTTTTCAAGCACTTTCAAACAATAATATTAATTTATCGTAAAAGTTCTTGAGTATATTTGATTTTCTAAAAATATCATCCTATTTGTATTTATTGTTCGAATGACTTGGTTTTTTTTTGGCTTTTAATTTATTTAATTATAAAAGAGTTTCTATAATTTTGGATTCGGTCGATCGATAAAAAATACTAAATGATACTACGTACAGTCAACCGCAATTTATAATATTAAATAACTATGAAATAAACCTCATAAATCCATGCAATTTGAAATAATGATGGTTAATCAATAATATGAAAAAATAATCAATGTATTCTATAAGTACTTTTGTAAACTGTTACATTTTGTAAAATTTAAAAAAATAATTTGAGATTAGACTATCTAGTTGCACATGTTGTGCATTAGCATTGAGATGGTTAGTCAGATGAAGTAACTGCTGTCGGTTGTAATTCCAGTAGTCGGTTGAGATTTGGTAGGGGTCCGTTCAGAAGCACACGAGTCGTTTGAGGTTGGATAAATTAATGAGTCAAATAAATAGCAAATTATTATACAATACATTTATTACGGTATAACGATATTTAAAAACCACTACTCGTTAGCGCATCGAGGATTCGACTGACGTCACACAGTTTCGGACTACCATATGGTAGTGCGACGGCAGGCAGAAATTTGCTTAAATAATAGTTACTTAATACCGTTTCGCAAGGGTTCAAAACATCTCTAGGGTTAGATGGAACTTCTTTGTCCAGTCCTAAAAATATTCTGGGCGAAAGACTTCCGATAATTAGTTATTGACTTTCTAACTGGTTTTCTGTAGATTACAAAGCAAACTAGGCCTCAATTTGCCTCACACGATTCCTAAAATATATTTTTCTAAATATTAAAACAATTTTTGCTATAACTAAACCCGCTCTGATGATGACTGTGGTTAGTAGTATACAACATAATAGTGAATCGTGTTGCACCTAATGTTCCTTATCCAATTGTTGAATCGGCTCCTCTAGGAATTTAGAATTTGCAATTAGCTTATTTTTTATTTTTTATTTTTTTTCGTTGGTTCTCCTTTTAAGCCGAAATACATCCATTGGAACTCGAAATGTCCTTGATCTGTATTGGATCAGTTTTTTTCCTGATCCTTTAGGTGTAAGGGTATTTTACGTAATGTACAATAGTAATGTAGACGAACAACAATTGTAATTGATTATTAATATCCATGTTTCGTTATCGTTAACACTATCGTAGTTTACGATGGCGCCGTAGAATTTGCGACGAACGAAAAAATAATTTTTTTCCGCTTCGTACAGTAACACACCTGAACAATGCACCATAACGCGAAAACAATATTGAACTCGAGAAACGAAAAATATTATCTCACATATACTAATTAACTTTATTCCAAGTTTTCCGTATCGTGCTACTGAATTATGACCGCAACACCGCTGCCACCAGTTGTTGTGCACCACCTGTTGAGCTGGATTGAGCAGATGAAGAAATCGCCGTCGATACAGATTTGATAGGGATCCGTTCAGGAGTGCATGAGTCGTTTGAGGTTGGGTAAATTAATGAGTCGAGTAAATAGCGAATTATCATAATGTAAATTTATTACGGTATTATGACATTTAAGAACGGATACTCAATAGCATATCGAGGACTCGACTAACGTCGCACACTCACGAATAATCGTGTGACCGTGCGACGGCGGCAAAAATCACTGGAATACTTAATAATTTCGCAACGGTTCATATAACTAACGTCACATGTCTTCAGACTACCATGTAATAGTGCTACAGCAGGCAGGAATTTGCCTAAATAACAGTTACTTAATACTGTTTCGCAAAGGTTCATAACAAATGTTATTTACAGTAAATACTTTAGAATTTGTGTAAAACACATATGAATAGTACAGTATTAATATCGAAACTTAATTTTATTATTTTAAGATAAGAGATAAATTTTTTATCGGTAATAACGATTTTTTATCGAATTTTTTACTCAACTTTTAGAAATATATATATATAATTGCAAGGCTATATACAATATTAATATTAATAATACACGTAATTCTATTATAAAATACAATGTAATCTATGTAATTTCTTTGGTACTTTTTGTGGTGATTACCCTATACCGTATTATTTTGAAAATGAATTAAAATTGTTTTAATATTAATTAAATAGTTGGTCAAAATAAAAAAAGTGTAATCGGAAAAAAGAAACAATCGTTTGACATTAAGTCTACGATCAGGTAATCGTAAATTCTCCCAATTTATAGAATGTGCTGCTAATGAAATCGAAATAGAAACCCATAAAATATCTATTGCCATCTTGCGTGTCGTGTATTGTGCTTCATATAATAAATTCCAATGAACGATTTTCCCAAAGAAACTTTATTAACTACGATTGTTTCTCGAGGGTAGGCTCTTTGAGTCAGGGTGTTCAAAGAACTATGTGTCCACCAGTTACTTATTGAACACACACGCATCGTGTCGTGTAATAATTAGCGAAATATTTGAAGACACCGAAACAATGTTTTTTTCAAATAGCTAGTGATACTCATGGAACTATTGTGTTCAGATTTTGAGAACGATTTACAATGGCCTTCTTCGAAATAGGTAGCTTAAATGGCTTACGGAAAATGAGTTAAACGTCATACATATATATATATATATATATATATTAGTATACGTAATTATATACGGAATTCTATTATACATTTTCGATCGATTGCAGTTATAACATAAATTAAAGAATCACCGTACCATAATACCCTATTTATTTTTCAAAATCCAACAATAACGAGAACAACAAATGAACAAAATTATACAATTTTACCGAGCAAGAAAATAAAATCGCATCCTGCGAATGCGCCTCTGACAACTATAGTAATAGACTAAAAAACTCTTATAAAACTTATTATTTATATTTACGACTGCACATAAAATATATAAAGTGTACTTTAACTGTAAAACTAGCTATATTGGCAAAAAAGTGAGCGAAGTTATTCGAATAGATTTTTTCTGATTATTTTTTTAAATATTTAATAGAAATACGTTTATTAAATATACATATTTCGAGTAAATCTAGAAAACTTTAAATACCCGTTATAGATTCCACTAACTTTTACAATTAAATAAGCTGAGTTTAGAATTATAAAATAAATATTTAACGGTTGATAATCGATTTAAAATGTTCACCGAGCAAGTTTTATAATTAAAATGGAAAATTATAATCTTTAATATGGTTTTCATTACATATTATTCTACAAGTATTATATTAAGTAATAAAATGGTTCGAACCAATAAATTTAATATTTTTGTTTTAAAATTTCATTGATAAAAGTGGTTTTTTTTAACTGTCGGTTTTTAAAACTCCATTACAATGTTAGTCCATCCAGTAATGCAAATTTGATAAGGAAATCTGGCTAACTTGATTGTTTTAATCACAGAAGTATCAACCATTGCCATTATCTGTACATTAGTAAATACATTATTTTTCATCTAATCAATCATAACTAGTTCGTAATTAAAATAATATTATTAAATCTAAAAATGTTGGTCAATATATTTTTTACTTAAGAATAAGTATTGTTTTAGACCTAATTAAAAATTTCATTGTTTTGTATATCCTTAATTAATTTGAACCAAAAATATATACAAATTTATGTTAAAGTATTAACACAATTACTAATACAGAGTATTAATACAATGAAAATGTGTTGGATGTATGGTATTTTCCGAAAATATAAATTGAAATATTACAACTAAAGCATTTAAAAGTTAGGATATTTAAGATTTATACATTATTTTACGTTTTAAATATTTTTCGATTTTTGCGAATACCAAATTACGAACAAAATGCTCTACAATTCGGACATTTGTAAAAGATATTTTTATAATTTTTTTCGAATAAATCATATAACAATATTAAACAAATAACATTATCATTGACACTATTTTGACACAAAACTGTTGGATTATATCACCCACCTAACGACACAAACATTAACAACAATTGCCACAATGTTACGATTTTCGAGTAAAATATTCGAACTCAAGCATAAGGTATGTGCGGTATAAGTTATAAAAGGTACGTGTTAAATTTTAGTTCCAAATTATATTGCTACTGTGAAGCGAAAAATGATAATTTGTTTATCTTTGTAAATACGGATCCGCGATCCGCGTTTATAATATTATATTCATCATTGTCCCTTCTCTTTCACACTTAGAATTTCCTCTGACAGCCGCCTGACATCCAGCTTGTTACACCGACCATGTTCACCTTATTACGTGTCACTGTCTATGTGGATTTCCACGTCCCTAGACGATCACATCTGCATAATGGCCATTCGTTGTATCGTACAATTTTAGTAGTTTTGTATGTAGACGTCTAATTATTAAAGGGTTAATATTTTACTTACATCCTTTTTGAGAACCATTGGTTAGTTTGATAGAAATAGCCGATTTAATAACAAACGCATTTTATGTCTTAATACGATTCTGTATGATAAATTTTATTTAAATATTACATATATATAACTGTATGTATGTAAATAAGTACAAATATTTTAATATTTTATATTAATCTGACGAACAAAATTGATAAATATCTAAAATATATAGCAATATTCAATAATTTATTGTTAACGATTTATAAATTATATGTGCTTGTCTTGTAACTATTAAGTATAAAATTGGACCCTTATGTATACTACAAACATGAATTAGATATTTTGAAATAGAAATTTATTATTCAGTTTATCAGCATTCACTAATATCCTAAGTGCATACTATTATTTTTAATTAATTTGTTTTATAAAAATAAATGTTATATATTAATTATTTTTTTAGTTTGTATTTTTGCATTTTCAGTTATAATTTATGAATATTTATATCAAATATATATATTTATATACACAAATATTTAAAATATCATATTATTTTAAACTTTGATGCAAAAATTAATAAATAGATTTAACGATTATTTTCATTTCATTTTTCACAGAATACTAGAATTATTTTTAGGGAATCGCAATTCGATGCCCTCTTCTTATAATAATAAATAAATACGAAATTCAAAAAATAAAAAACAATTTTCAACATTTTTTGGAGAAACTTATTTAATAATGTTGAATTTGCTGATTATTGTGTAGGGCAGATAATTGACAGACAAAATATAACTTTCTACTTTATGGATTTATTATGCATTTAAAGCGTTTTAGAATTCTTAAATTATTATATTGCCACAAACCAAATTTCCATAATAGTATTTTTTAGATGTATTTAAATTGTTTTTAAAAGATATATGATTGCTTTTTGAAGTGAGCTTTTTGAAGTAGTTAGGCAATTAAAAATTTACAACCGATAAAATATCAGAATAACGTGCATTAGTGCAAATGAAAAAGATGGTTTTATAAAATTAAAAATAAAACAAAAATCGAGCTTTTGTAATAGATATTTACTTAAACGTTCAATTGTAACTAATTTAAATAGTTCATAACATTTATAATTAATTATTTTTAAACATTTAAACATACGTGCCATTTATAATGTAATTATAATACAAATCGTTTATGTTGTAGAATGGAATGCGCGTAGGACGAGTGAAAAAAAATAAAATTTATTTAAGCATACTTATATTTTAATACATTAGTTTAAACATTTTTTCGCCTTCGGTGGTCCAAGACTTTGTAACTTCTAAAGAAATCGTTAATTATACACTCGTGGCGTAACCATGTTAAAAATAACAATAACACACTACAACGAAACATAAATGATTATATAATTTATACAACGTAATACGTCGTAAAATTATATTAGGTGCATGTTACTAAACTAAACATATTTTAAGAACATTACATTATTAATGGTATTGGACGTAACTAAATTAAAAGTATTATTTCAATAAAAACCATGTCGAGTGGTACAATTAATGTCTTATATAAAATTATGGCCGCGTAATTAGAATATCGATACGTTATTGTTTTAAATTTACTGTTCGTTTTATTACTGTTTTATAAAAATGATTATTAGATATAATTATTCGTTGTAATCTTCAATGAGTCATTATTATTTGTTATATTGCTCTTACAAAATTATAACTCTCTAAAAATAGTTACTTTTTTCAATTTATATTTGTAATTTATAATAAGTGTTTACAATTATTAAAGAAATTGATTACTTATTATATAAGTATATATTTATAATAAAATATAAAAAATATGCAGTTAACATTATTTCTTGGAAATAAATATTAGAATTACAATCGTTTAGTCAAATTTATTTTATAATAATTAAGCCAAGAAACGAAATTAAAAGAAAAAAAACGCCTAGTTTTTGTTTTTCTCGAAAAACTTGTAAATTATCGCGAACCTCCTAATTATCGATATTTTGCCGGTAATTAAATTAATTAAATAAAAATGCGTTTTACACATGCAACTAAAACCATTTTAACAAGTAGAACATTAAAACAATTCCGTAATTAATTTATTTTTCTATTATTTGTCATAATTAATGAACGCGCAAATATTATTATGTACAGTATTATATTATTAAAACTATAAAATAATTATGTATATGTGGGAATTTTTTTTAACATAAATTTCTCACCTTTATCATTATAATGTCGTTAAAGGCTTCTCTGTACGCAAAATTGAAAAATAGTTTCGTGATTAATTTAACTACAAACAAGATATATTCAAACATACCCTCGAGCAATATATAATTAATGCAATTAGGTAAAAACATGTATTTGTGGTTGTTGCATAGTACAATTTTCTATTTAATAGTAGTTGTAACTAATTTTAATCATAATTATTATTAAAATATGAATTATTCATCGAATACGTTTTGTCCTCATTATAATAATTGAATGCATTTATTTAAATTTAAATTTAATAATTTTATTCTTTATCATTTTAATAAAACAAAATTAAAAGTATATATATATTTTTTTTATTTCTTTATAAAATATTAAAATAAATGACGTTAAAAAGGTATACGAAGGATTTTTTAGACATAACTAATAATTATTTTATTTAATTCAATTCATTAAATAATTATTTCTATTATGCTTATTACAAATTTGACTTGGGAAAAAGAATTCTTAAGTGCCGATATTGAATTATAGAACATCGCTGATAACTAAAACAATTATAGCCAAATTGTAAAATGGTTTTTCAAAAAACAAACTTATTTGAAATTGGTGTTTCTAACCTGTACATTGGATTTAAAAAAATTGAAGATCCGATATATATATTTATAAGGCGTAAAACAGCATTTATATATTTTTAGTAAATAATTATATTTGTAATTTTGTTTTACTTTGATCTAGGACATTCGACAAAAAATATTTGAGATACATTCATTAATGTCAAGAGTCAGTCAATGTCGATTTCTAGTCTAAACATCGAAATATAAATACAATTTTCGTTTCTAATTATTCAGAAAGCCGATATATTATTTCTCTTATTTTCTAGACGTGATATAATTGGAGAGAATAAGCGTACGCAAGTATTTGAAAACTAGTGTCATAAAAGAAATTCGTTTTAATAGTTTGATACTCATTTAACTCGTTTATTTCAAATACATATAATTAAATCTCATAAAAATGTATTACATATTCTGGATTCTAAGAGAATTATTAATTGTAGAATGTGTGTTTTTTTTTGTCAAATATCGTATTTAATTTGATCACGTTTTCCTAATTTTTTTAAGCAGTATCCAAAATCTACCAAAAAAATTTGCGAAAATCTAATTATAATGTTTATACATTTGAATTTAACAAAACCTAATTTCTTTTGTTTAAATATTTTTTTTGAAATTCTTGGATTGTTTGGCAGTTATTTTTTTCCGTTTTACACCGGTAAATTATTATTAGAAATAATTTCGTCAATTATGGATAAACGTATTTATGTTAATAATTACGATAATTTCTAACGATTTAAATTTACATTTTATTGTGTTTGAGATGTTACGACCAACGTCCCGATTTTTAAAATTAAGTTCCCACAGATATTATTATAATATTTTCGTTCGAGTACTTAAAGTTTATACATTTGAAATACTATAATATCGGTTATCTTCTACTATTACCTCTGTGAAAGCTCGCGTGCATGTTCACGTGAATAAATAGACGTACAACGTCTATTGTATCGTTTTTAAGTTGTCGTATATGTGTATAATACATATCTGAAAATCACCCATGGCTGTTTAAAAATAATAAAAGCATAATGTATATTATTTACAGCGTTTTTATTTTAATACAAATAAAAATTGTACGCACGATTTGTTTTCCTCAGAGTCGCTCGGCGAGTATGGGAAATAATCGGCAAATACAAACTGTGTCTACTCTACTGCCGTCAGTAAGTGTATCTTTAAAAAAAAAAAATGCTTGTAGACGACCAGTAGTAGACTGTTACAAGACGTTATTAAAATCTAGATGTATATTTAGGTGAATGGCGTTCGCATGGGTCAACAATTCGATGGTAGATCGTGTCGTTTCTTAACATTTTATTTAGACTTAATCCACGTAAACATATATAGTGTCTCTATTTGATATTTAAGCTTGTCCGTTTAGTTTAAAATGTATTATGCGTACAAATAAATATATATACATATTTATGTTTGATAATTTTTAATCGTATTTTTAGAAGGTAGCTCACAGTAATTCATTGTCCATTAGACGTCGTTTTTAAACTATCACACCGACATGCTCAACTTATTTATGTCAACGTTATCGATGAATTTTTTCCCTAAAAAGACGGGGTTGTATAAAATATTATTAATATAATAGTAAATTATTACGTGATAAGATCGAAAGGAACTAAATGAGGTTCAGTTTTCCGAATTTTATAAAATTGAGTGTTATAAAATATTTGTGTTCCGTAAACAATCGTTTTTAAAAACAAATTATACGTGTGTTATTAAAAACAAGCTAACTTTTTAAAAGCGGTAAAAATTACGAGTTTAGGTAATTTAGAACGGTCTAAATAACAAATTTAATACATTTTTAATTAAAAAAGACAGGGGTAACAAGATTTTTTATTATATTACGAGTATTACGATTTATCTAAACATTTCACTGCCAACATACAGAGTGAATTATAAAAGTAATGCGCATTTATTGGGAAATATAGATTTATTTATCCGATTGGTACAGATGGTTAAAATTCTTCAAAATAGTCTCCTCCTGCATCGATATACCTGCGGAGACGATTTTGCCACGCCTGGAAAGCACCCTGGAACTTCTCAACTGGAATGCCTCTCAGGAACCTTGTAACTTGAGTTTGAATGTTCTCCACCGACTCCCAGTGCATTCCCTTCAGCACTTTTTTTAATCGGGGAAACAAAAAAAAGTCACATGGAGTTAAGTCAGGGCTGTAAGGAAGCTGGGGTACCACGGGGGTTTTGTTCTGGGTCAGGAAGTTGGTAACGACGAAGATCATGTGGCTAGGGGCATTGTCGTGGTGGAGCTTGAAAACGTCTTTTATGTCAGGCCGAACGCGCGCGACCCGTCGTTTTAGACCCTTGAGCATCTCCAGGTAAAAGACTGTATTGACAATTTGTCCTTGGGATTGCCTGGATACTTAATCGGCGGTCTAAACTCAAAACTTCGCGCACACGTTGAACGCTTTCATCGGTTCGGGCTGTTGTTGGACGCACGTCAGTGGCCTCTTCTCGCCTCTTCTTGAAGGCCTTGTGCCACTTTCTGCTTTGAGATCTCGAAATGCATTCCTCTTTAAAGGCCTCTTGAAGCATTTGGTAAGTTTCCGTTGCATTCTTATCAAGCCGCACACAAAACTTGATCGCGTACCGCTGTTCCAGTGAGCGCTCCATTACGCAGTGACACAATCGAAAAACAGACTTCGCGCAAAGATACGTCCTAACACTTCTACTTCTTGGAGCGAACTGGGACTGAGCGCGTTTGAAATGGCAGAATCCCCTCCACAATCTCCGACTGGTCTGATTACACTGCGATGTATAGTTGCGGTATAATAAAACAATGCGCTTTACTTTCATAATGCACCCTGTAATTTCATGTTATTCATATATTATTATCAATTCTTGTTTGAAAACAATCCTTCTACTCTTTTGATCTTTAAATTTATTTGCAAACACATTCTTCAATGTTTATATGAGCTTACGACGAAGCGTCTTTATATCACTATGTTGCACAATTTTCTATTCGTTGCTTTATCCAAACAGGATTACAAAATTTTCTTCGTACTATATTTCATACGTTATTTAGAATGTTTCTGCCTCAGTAGTTATTGAAACTTCCAATTCGTATTACGCCTTTTTTTTCTAAAAAATAATTTGAAGAAATTTAATTCCGTATACCTAATTATATTTTATTGATTAGAAATACACCTAAATATTTAAGAACTTTGAATTTTACGACCATTAATACATCCAATTGTTTTTGGATAAGAGTTAATTGGCATTTTTTCAACGTTATTATTTCAAACTATTTTAAAAATCACGAAAGCCATATCGTTTATTTACTTTTAGCATTTTAAGTTCGGTTTATTATGTTCTTAATAAATAATTTACGAATTAACACGGTTTTGTAATAGTGAAAATATTTTACAAAACTCGAAACAGATCCGGCTGAAGGTTCACGTGTGTAATGTGAAACGACGTTCATCGTTCATTGTTGGACAAGTCGATCGAACTATAGTCAACCGAAATAGTCAACGACGAACTTGTATAATCGTTGTTGAGTCGTTGTAGTACTTATATAATGCATATACAACATTCACACACTGGCCGATATTAGTGTCGTGTTACATAGGTATTTTTTGACGTGGGAGTTCGTGCCAAAAGCGTACTATCTACGTACTAAGCACATGATCCGCCATACATCACGAAGTATTATACGCGTGTGGAATATTGCATAATCATAGAGGAGTTTAATATTCGCGTAATTATAATATCTCGTGTGGTCGTAAATTGATTGTTGAGTAAACACAATGATACCTATATGGAAATGCCGCATTATAATATTATAACAATGAACACGCATTAATGATGTCCGTACACTTGCCGGTGATTACGGCCTACTTATTCCGCGCAAAACTGTCGAAACAACAAAACGTGTTTCCGTCGTTGGAAAGAAATGTCGAAATGAAGATTTTTGTCGAACCGTCGTGATAATGGGCATATTCCGCTATTCGTGTTCGGAAAAATTTCAAAAACTAAGACAAATTTTATCGACACGATTATTTATTGAATATAATACTTAGAATTATTAGGTTTAGTATTTTTATTTTTTCCGTTTTTAATAATAGTATAACGTAAACACTAACCGTGTTTTAAAAAATGACCAACAGAAATCCATATATCGATAGACAATATATTTTACATTATTAGTCCACATACACACGAATAATATAATTTACGTAATTATTTAATTTCGTGCTAATTAGCTAATCCATAAACGTAAATCGTATTTTCATAATAGATTACTTCGATCAAATGTTGTGTATCAGATATTTTTAATTCTTTTAATCCTATGATCTCAAAGGTTATGTCACACATATGAATATATTAAAATCTAATATTATATATATATATATATATATATATATAATATCGCATTTTATTTTTAATTTTTCAAACAATAATAAATCATTGCAATAAAAATGTAGTTTTAAATGAGCCCGATTTAGTATGATTTATTCTTAAATGGATTTTTCGAAATATATACAATAAATATATAACATATTAACCGTTCGTAGATTAGATTATTATAATTATGATTTTCGTCTAATATATTCGCATTTATTATACTTTGATGACGTGTCGAATCTGTTGCTCATATGTTTATCAAATCTCTTGGTTCACATCTGTGAATGTAAGATAGAAGAGTTTTAATTCCTTTTAGTGAACAGAATGTAATGTAATAACTTTTATTTTATTTAAGTTTTATTTTTGTGAATTTGTGAATATTATTCGTATTACGACTGAAAATAGTTCTGATAAATTAAAATCAGTTTTGAACTTTCTGAAATATATCACAATGCCACATCATGATAAATTGGATAGTTTTATTATTTTATTATATACTTAGCTATGTATAATAAAGTTTTTTAATTTATCAGATAACAATTTTTTATCATAAAGTTAAACATAAAAGTAAAACTTTTTTATTGGAATAACGTATCATCGAAAATATACTTTTTTAACTCAAGTAAACCAATTGATATGTTTAGCTTGTCTAGAATTTTTCATTTTCCTTCTGTTTTGTAATAACTATATATATATAAATATCTTTTTACCCGGATAAATTTATCTTATAAAGTAAAAATAATGACGCATATATCAATATTATATGTTTTATATAAACACATTTTTGAGAAAATGTTTTTAATATAAAACAATGATTTTGTTTGAATTTAATTTATGGTACAATCTATTGCAAGCATATTATATATACTGAAAAATACATTTATTTTATGATTTAAGTATGGTTACATTTTTTAGTGATGAATTGAAATGGTTTTTACAAAAAATATTTTCAATTATTGCGAATCGTATTTCCCATATACAGCGAAAATGTGAAAAAAAATCAAAATAAAAGACGACACTTCAATATTTACAAATATTATTTGTTTTATTTCAGTTATAATTATATTTAAAATGAATACGTACGTAATACCATAACAATAATTTATAATTATTATATGGTACTACAACTTAGATTTTATTATTAATAAGATTTATTTTTTATATTACAAGTCACATTGTTTTGTGATATTAAAATATGGAAATATATTAATACTTTGTTACTGGTGTATTATATTAACCATTAATAATACACTAATACGAAACTAATAATTAATTTTTTTTGAGAGAAATATGGTCATCAAATATAATAGTTATAATATAAAATTATTATTTTATTGACCCCATCTCGTCCTCTAAAGAAAATATTAATAACAATAATATCTTAAACACGACGAAGTTTAGAAATTCGTATTAATATATACTAGTTTATTTTATATTTAAAAATGTTGATCATATTTTAATGGCGTATACGTATTTATAAACGAAATAAGCATAGGTAAAAATGAATTACTCTCATTATATAATAGTTATTAAACGCAAAGGTCTTTATTAATATTATATGGCAATATCGGATTGTTTAAATGTTTATATTAAATTTTACATAATATTTTTTTAGATTAAGATATCGCGTAACGTTTAGTACCTATACATTAATTAGTTACACTATTTGGTAATCATTACAATAATAACATTACCTCTGTGCCATTATATATAAATTAAAACCCTCGAAAATAATTAATTATGAACTAGAAATTGATGGTTAATTCAAACTCTAATATTTTTAAAAATAACGTTTTAAATATTTATAAATATTATTATTATTATAAATACTCTATAATAACGTTAACATAATCTTCATATATATAGATAATAATTATGAACGTTTGAACATACATTGAAAATGTGTAAATTTATTATTAAATGAGAATATATATATATATATATATATATATATCAAGTAATATGATACAGAAATTATAATGAAATAAAAATTAATCAATGTTCTTAAAAAGGAATTATTCTAAATTAGGAACATAAAGTACCCATAAAATATTTGTTATATACCGTAAGTGCCTAATAAGCCAAAAATAGAATGAATTACTTTTATCAACACGCATCCATATACGTTCTAAGTTACCTGTGAAGGCCACTGTTTGTCATTGAAGTATCAAGACTGTTGAAGTTGAAAAACCCAATTGTAATTTGTAATTTTTGTAAGCTAAACATTTTAAATAAGTGAAAGGAGTGAAAATTTAATTATGAAAATATTGAATACTTTTTTTAAGATTTTCAAATATAACCTTTTAAATTTTATATTATCCAATAATCCGATATCGAAATTCACAGTCAGGTATGTTTTTTTTCGTACACATACAAATAAATTTTAAAGTGAACTATGTCAGGTTATTTTCAAAAATGTCTTTAAATGAATATGGATATCCACATTGCATAATTAAAACTGAAATTGTTAAAACGATATAAATAAATATTGTTTTAAGGATTATTATTAATTGAATTGTTATTATTTTTACTTTTAAAATTTTAAATTATTTTTACAATATTGATTAATAATGTTTTAATTAAATGTGCACATTTTAATATATCTATTTTGTAACTTAAAATTAGTTTTATAATACACCATGTCCTATATGCTCACGGAAATTACTATAAAATGTAATTTTTGTAGTGACAAGAAAGTGACAGACATATGTCCTATATATTCTTCAAATGTCATCTGTTATTTTTCGGACTACATAAAATGCTCGAAAAATTCTACAAATATACTAGAAATTGAACGTAGTTTGTGGTATCAAATAATTTTCCGATTTTCGTCTAGTTAATTTAGAAATGCCTGCAAAAGTTATCAAACTGTATTTCAGAATAAACAAAAAAAAAACAAAACCCAATTTTATTTAACGATTTATATTTCAGTAAGTGTAATGTGTTTAAATAACATGTAATAATTTGAAATTGGTAAATTAAACCGATCAATTACCTTGATCACTTTTATACACGCGAGAATACAGCAAATTGTGTAATATATATTGATAATAATTATAATTCGTCATAGTTATTTAAATAAAAAAATAATGTAGCGACAGGATACAATGACAGAGTGGTAAAATAAATCATTAATGGGTTGAATATATTCACTGACGTTGGTGCATATCAGCGTACTGTTCTAAAATTAGAAATCTGAAAAAAAACTATACAAATCATTTCAAATTTTTATTAACTCAGTTAAAGATTCAGAATGGTCGACTTTCAAATAATTTTTTGATAATCAAGTATCCTGATTGAAGTTTTTATATATTTAAAAATTTGACCAATATAGCAATCAATACCATTTGAGGCAAATCTGCTCAAATATTCATTCAAATGGTTCACTGAACATATTTACCTTTTATTGTTTGAAAATAAAACCAACAAATAAAACCATTTAAATAACATACATTTCAAATTCATAGGGTTTTTTTAAAACATCCTTATACTTATCCATCCTGATAATTCGACATAATATAACTTATTGTAATATATCTTTTATTTTTTACGTAATACTTTTTAACCTTTTTAATTTATTTACAATAAATTTACATGGCAAATTTTCATAGATATTATATAAAGTTTACGTAGATTTTACTATATTTTATACATATATTTAAAGTATATAAAAATTTGTAAAATAAGCATATTGTAAAAGTGAAGTTCCCCTCATTTGTGCATTCATATAAATTGTTTAAAATAATATTTAAATAATATAAGTTACAATATATGTGTATATATATATATATACACATAAATTATGATTTTGATACTTGTAAGGTATAAAAAATATATAAATGTGTATAAAATATTATATATATATATATGTTTACACACATATAAATATATATATTTTACGGGGGATGAAGAAAAAATAGTAAATATAATGGTCAATTTGGGCAAAACGCAAATTTTATTTTTAAGCTCCGGCATATTTCACAGGATAAATAAATCGTCAAACAAATGGGAGCCATGCAAACGAGATGTTGCTCTTTTTGTTTATGAAAAAATATTTGCGGCAAATACATTAAGCTGATTATACACTGTACGTGTACGAATATTTGAGAACAATAAACGGTCGATTGTTAGATGATGGATGAACCGCTCATTTGGCTCTATAGCTACAATTAAATATACAGACCAATGAAAATGCCGCATGTAATATTAAGAAACACTCAGTTATGGATACAGTAAAGCGAAAATGGTATGAATGTACAATGACCCATATATTTTCGCTAAGAGCGAACTTTAAAATATTTAAATCGTAACGGCAAACTGTTTGGTGGTGCTCTAATTTTATTCTCGGGTAATTTTGGATAAACATTACCGCTTATTCTACGTTTTACATTTACGGATAAGTTCAACTCGAGTTGAAAATCGTCTGTTTCCTAGCGAAATGTCCATACATTTTACAATTCACAAAAAACACTCGTGTTACAAAACAAAATCCGGTGAAGTATTCTTCAAACAATTGCCGGATATTAGCAAGAAAATAACGGAGAGTGAAGAAAATACAAAATGAATTCAATTGCCCAAACCATATTTGCTGCATCGTAGACTCGAAAATTGCATTAATAAAAAGTGTATTTCCAAATATACGGGACGATTATAGTGACCATCAATAGCTCTGAACAAGCGACTTGGCTG
This sequence comes from Geopemphigus sp. TES_GeoC_2020, assembly GCA_025469175.1. Classification (NCBI taxonomy): domain Eukaryota; kingdom Metazoa; phylum Arthropoda; class Insecta; order Hemiptera; family Aphididae; genus Geopemphigus; species Geopemphigus sp. TES_GeoC_2020. The sequence goes on along the minus strand of JAIPRN010001199.1, from coordinate 14,879 downwards.
CTAAAAATGTCCATGTTGACGAAATCAACTTTACAGTACAAGAAACATTGCCTTGGGAATAAATTTCGTTTAAATCGATCGATAAAGCGACAAATAAAAATGAAATTGTAAATTATTCCACAGAATTCTTAAACGCGCCTGATTTACCAGGATTTCCGCCAAATAGCATACGTTTAAAAATTGGTTCACTTATAATTTTGCTTCGAAACGTAAACACACCGTAGGTTTTGCAGTGGAACGAGATTAATAATTAAAAAATTATGGGAAATGTCATCGAAGTGACAATATTAAATGAAAATTCGGAAGAAACAACGTTTTATTGTCACTCATTTTAATGATATCCATCGATACACTAATTTAGTTCAAGCGCTTACAATTTTTGATACTGTTTGCATTTGCAATAACTATAAATAAGTCGCAAGGAAAAAAACTACAATCATATGAGGATTGGAAATTGAATATCCATGTTTTTCACATGGACAATTATATGTTGCGTGTTCGCATGTTGGAATGCCATAAAACCTTTTTGTTTATGCATCTGATAGCCTAACAAGAAATATTGTTAACGATCTAGACATTTAAATGAATAAAAAAAACATTTTATCAACATGTCTGTTTATTAATGCCTGACGTATTTAATATTTTGTGTCTAAATAAAAAGTATATATTAAATAGATACGTGAATTGTAAACTTATTTTATATATTATTTACTAATAATATTGTGCGTCTGTAGCCAATACAACGTCTGTAAGATCAACTTGTGTGCGTGTATATATATTTATTTATTTATTTGCATATTGAACGCTATTGAAGACCAAAATATTTTGTTTAATATGCTGAAAACCTATGAGTTACTTACAACGGATGCAGTTTGCAGCCTAATAACAACTTTTGAACACCTAAGAATTAAAATCGGCAAATTAATATTCTCAAGAATAAACTTCCTTATTGCCCTCGATGTTATTTTTACTTTATTTATAACACGCCTGATTAATAAAAGTAAATTATATAGTCATAGGTAAATGACTATAAATATAAATATGAATTTTATAAAATTAATTTACCTATACTTCCTATACAAACAATATAAATTAAAAAAACTAATATATTATCATTATGTTGCATATTATTTATTAACGTCTGTTGACAATATTTCATTAGACGTAAAAGTAGTGGTTAGTATTAGTAAAAATTCCAATATCAGGAATGAAGTTTTTTTTTTAGATAACCTATAAAAAACGTTTTATAATTTATTGACGAAGCGAAAAAAAGCTATATAAACATAGTTGTGCCAAAAATAGTATACACCTGTTTAGGGGCTTTTCACAAAATGTGTCCAACCTGACCGAAATCGCGATACGTGATAACAAAAGCTATTTACGATTTATCGATTTTCGAATAAACGGATAAAAGGATTTTACTGAAAGTTTTATGAAGGTCAAACACGTATTGCTCAATAAAAACGAATTGGTCATAGTCTTATTTTTTCTATTTTATTTTACGATTTTTACTCTTAACCACATTGTGTACGAAATGGTTCGTTCATTTATTTCGTCTAATAAAATGTTTAAAAAAATATACGCTTCGCGAAAATAAAAATTTAAATTAGATTGGCATATATTTATACAAAAAAAGGAAAATGATCAACGAATCGGGCACTAGAGGAACTTTATTATATTTGTTTTTTATAAATCAATAATTATGTCGTAATTTTACAAAATGTTTACTTATCGACTTCTAATCATAGCTAAGTGTTGTACTATGGGTTACTGCCACAATCGTTTCCAATGGTAAGGGAAATATACTAAATAATTTTTATTAATCGGTTGTTTTTCGTTTTGGGAAAATCGCGAAATCCGAGTAAGGATAACAGTTATGTACTGTATAAATTACAAAGTATAAGCAGTATGCGATATAATGTTAAGGACACATCAGGAAATATGGTTATAAAATATGATTAGTGTTTTACAGGTGCAATTATAACATAGTAAGATTATTAATTTTTCGTTTTTGTAACGCGTCATTGTTTTTGAACATTTCATAGACAATAATACACGTAGATGTACAATAGAGTTTTTGTTTTGTTAACTAAAGTGACTCTCATTAAAAACTTAATTTATAAGGTTTTACATTTTAATTGTTAGTGGTTTTAATTAAAAACTGATAAAGAATAATTTTAATTAAACTTCTTTCATCAATACCAAGTAAAATTTTCATCGTATTGTAGACTTTTTATATAAATTAATGTTTGACTAGTTATTATTATATTTACATTTAAAAAAAAGGTCGCAGTTAAAAGGCTTTTTCGAAAAAAACGGTTTTACCAATTTAGAAAACACTTTTCTTTTAAAAATCAATTAAATACTATATTTATAATTTATCAAATAATTAGTTTCACTTAATGAAAAATAATTCAAACATTTATTGATCGATATGCTAAAGACCCAATTATGTAAAATGTTAATTAACTCGTCATGTATCGTTTGTTCGCACTTAAAGCCTTAAAATTCATTACTCGAAGTTTTTGTAGTGCAAAATATGTAGAAATTTTTGTTTAAAATTATTAAAAGATTTTGTTTATGAACTTATCGTGGCATTTTATGAATAATTTCATTAATGAGTTTAATGCTTAACACCATCTCGAAATCATTTCGTCTGAATTGAATTTAGTTGTACATTTTTAATAAATCGAAAACATCGTTAATATAATCCCTTATGAATTGAACGATATAATATAATTTGATATTATAAATTTATTAAATTTGTTACTATTGCTTGGCGTTCAAATTCTATATGGATTATTTTGAAAAAATGTATTGTGTACGCAGTAATTAAACAATTTCTGTCTTAGGATAATAAACGTCATTTGATGACCGTGTTTAAGAAAACTTAACTTTTTACGTGACATTTCAACTTTTACGTTTCAAACAAAATGAAGAATATATTAACTTTGCAACGTGTGTTTTTATTTGTTTTGTCTGTATAAACTTTTTCATTTAGAAGTAGAATGCTTGAGTACTTCAATAGCACAATTTATCTAGTTAATATTTTATATTACGCCAGTTTTCTTAAGTATAAGGAATATACAGTCAAATAATTGCAATAACTAGTACAATTGTTATTATCTGGAGATTGACAACTTTTATATTTAGTAGCTCTTAAACTATACGTTTGACATAAAACATTTTGACATTTCCCATGTTCATAAATTACATAAATTATTAAAGTCGTTCAGAACACGATATATTACATTCAAATTCAATCGAATCCATTTTAATGCGTGGACATTTCAAAATTGTCATATATAAGTGTTTAATAAATACTTGTTAAATAATTGTGAGTGAATATATTTGACAATTATTCTAATTAGGATTAAATGAGTTGATGAGAAAGGTTGTTAATTATTTATAAATTCCAAAGATATAAATACAAGATATTGTTATTTTCGGGTATGTTTTTATATATTTATTTTGCATCAACATGATCTTAAAATCATCCGATTACAAGTGATATTTCTTAATTATGAAATTTTAAGCACTTAAATTTCTAAAAAAATGTATTTGAATATCCAATAAAATGATTTTGATTGTTTATTCAAAAATAATAATGGTTATTAAGTTTTTATATAACGTACATAACCAGAAATTTATCATAGTGTATTATAATAACTTAACTCTCTAACATAATCGTATTGTGCTGTAAACATTTGTTGACAAGAAATAAAAATATACTCGTAAACAATATTGTGCAAACTGTGCAAAGAATAAAATAATGTTCCTATATTTCAAAGTTATGTGTTATTATTATAGTATCGTCACATTTTGATAAGTATCGATGTGCAAAACATTGATTATCGATCATTTATTTAATTATCTTTTTCAGTAGTCTCAATGCATTTTTGTGACGTTTAGAACTATTGAAGTAGTTCAAGAAAAAAACAAATATAATTTATACGTTACACGTGGAATACTCATTTTTCTGTTTTGTACCTTTATTTGTTTTGTAATAACTCAAAAAACAATAAACAAAAAGAAAAATAGAATAAACGGAAAGAAAAATAAAAGAATTGGAATTAGCGGGTAAGGGAATATATTGGAAGAGTAAGGGAATAGGTGGGATACCTGGGTGATAGGTAAAAGGGCGACAGAGGGAATTTTAATAAGTTATTACAGTTATTTTGTTCTAGATCATGAATACGAAAATTATTCAAGATCGTAATTAAAAAGCGTTATATATTCGAATATAATTAGTAACGAATGTTAAATAAATAGAATCGTATTCTTCTACCTAGCCAATCGTGCTCGTCTTCTTTGGTTTAGAGACACAAGAGGTTGTGCAGAGGTATGTGGAAAAAGGTTGGGTCAATGCTTTCGCTTCACGAATTCACCGATAAATTTTGAACTAACAAAGACCCAAGTAAGTTGGTTGACAAATGACTGTACTTGTCCCTCAATATACTAACTTTTTGAAGATTGTTAATGGCTCGTGGCTGAACTTGCACTGGTGAGAGAATCCTCTGTTCCACTTGACGAGAGACTTCTTCTGGAGAGACTTCCCTCTAACGTACTAATAGACGAAAGACACGGCACTTTTGGGCGGAAGAGTCTCCCCTGCTCGACCGGCAGTCTGTGCCGACTGCTTGTCCGGCAGCGCGTGCCTACTGCTCGTCACTGATGTGGACTGGTTATGTTAGGTTAAACTCGACTGCGCTGTACTACCCTGTACTGTAACCGTCAGAGGCGTAATTTTTGGATTTTATAGGTTTCGTGGGGTCATGTCCCCACAGAAATTTGGCACATCTGGTGTTATGGCACTTGTGTTTTTGACCTCGGTGGTTGTGTCCCTGTGTTCCTTTGCTTGATTGGTTCTGGGTACGCTTTTTAGTTTCGGTGTGTGAAAGTATCCCTTGCCGTCTGAAATTTACCGTTCGTTGGTCACTAACCCTTTCGGTCAGCATTCTTCATGTATATTTATACTTATTACTTTCGAATATGCTCTCTGTACAATTTGTTCATTTACTAGTGATTTGTACAGATATTCAATTTTGTCCTTTCTTTTTCGACCTTGATGCAGGCGATCGGGCGATTTACTGTTAATTAGTCACTAACCTTTACGATTGACATTCTTCATGTATATTTATATTTATTACTTTCGAATGTGCTTTATATACGATTTCTTTAGTATAGTCGATATAACAAGAAGATCAAAAGACAGTTCGTAGTATTAAGATATCTTAAAATATTTGGATACAGTATTTTTTTACATAATCTAAACTAAATTATGATGTGCATGCATATCATTACAGTTTAATTTTTAACAGGTAAATATTAGTTTATTTAAATAATACATTTCTTTTTTGTCCATACCGATTTACAGTCCTGTAACTTTTTTTCTACGGCAAACTTTGATTTACTTTTAGTACATAGGTATTGGTATTACTATTTATACATAGGTAGCAGTAAATTTTATAAATATTAAACACGATTAACATATTGTAGTCAGTGATGTTACAAACAACAATGTACCTTTTATAAAATGTTGGATGAATGGATATTATTCTATTTTGTTTTGGACTTACCCTTGTCCAATTCAAATATTTAAATATGTTTCAGCACACAAATATTACAGTCGTACAAGTAATTAAGGAGTTTCTATATTTTTATTCGCATAAATATTTCAAGTTGTTTTGGAAATATATACCATTTAAATATGATAATAGTATGACAATTTAGTGTAAAAGGCAAATAGAATATTTTACGAATTCAATATGAATTTAAGTACCTATATTCATATATATATATGTATGCAAAGGTATATATTTCATTAGGCTTAACATTAAAAATATACCATTCCTTTCATAAAATATTATTCTATCATCGTGTTAATATATAACGTTTTTTGTGATATTTAGGAATACCCCCATAAGCTGTTAAATCCAACGTCGGAATTAAATATTAGTATTACCAACGACAACGTATTTAATAAGCTGCAAATTTGATTATAAAAACATCTGGTGATCTTTATATTAAAAATGTAATTTATTTTGAAAAAAAAAGTTTTTTTGTTTTATTCTAATAACCTAACAATCTTTAAATAATATGTGCGATTTGCTTTAATTGTCTATCACTACGTTAAGTACGATAGATATCACCGTAAGTCTAATAGGGTTGAACATTGCTAGAATTGTTAAATAAACGGACGAAAACGATATAGACATAACACACATAACATTTAGTTTGAGCTTATTCGAACCGACCAATTACTTTTTACCATTGAAAGACTTGGGTTCCGACAAATTTCGGCATTCCTATTTCGTATCGACATACATTGCCACATCGGTATCATTACAAATGTCAAATATTTTCACCGCGTTGAGCAAACTTGTGATTGAATTTATCATATAGGTTAATGAACTCGTTTTTCTATTTCGTTATAGTTTTAGTAATTAATACGAGAAACAGTAATAATTGTGCACTGCATATTCAATATTTATTTCGAAAAAGATAAGCTTTCCGTTCAGCCGTGCATGCATTAATACCTTGTCAAGTAATTCAAGGATTCGGGTATGGAAAGGTTTTCACAAAGAAGGTGTTCATTTTCAAACAATTTGTTTGACGAAACAGTTGTGAACGATGTTTATCGACGTTGCCTATGAGTAATCGTAAAAAATAATGATATTGAAATTGCTTACCTGACGATGATAATTTTGTCAGCTATCGCTTTGTCGGCGGTATCAAAAATGTATAACAAGTCCGATGTTACTGCTACTATTCGTGAATATATTTTGAAATTTTCAGAAGCAGATTACTACATATTCGTGTAAGAAATATATGCATAAAATATTCTTTTTTTGTTAAATAGAACTTCGGAAGAATACAAAATTAATCGATACGTATATATTATATATTTATTGTAGAATATTTCGAAATAAAACAATATAATAACTAACTAGAACTCGTTTAATCACAATATTGACATAACAAGTAGTTAAATTTCTTACATCTTAATTGAAATTAATTATGCAATAAGGTCGACCCAATGGCTGAGAAGACGTGTCTCAGAAAATTTTAATATATCGAAAAATAAGAAATAATCTAATAATAATATGTCTTAAGTTTCGGTATAAAGATTTATTTAGAATTCATAAATAAATATTAAAAATTTTGCGTTATGTTTAAACATTGGTAAAATTCCGTTTACTTTTACCAGAGACTTTATGTAAATTTAATGAGACACGATTTTATTTTTCCAACTTTCTAATAATAAAAAACGTCTGCCAAAATATAGTCAGAAGAAATTTAAAATTTTAATTTCGGATTTAAAATTTACTTTATAGTTTTCTCGAGAAAAATATTGGATTGTAAACATATATTACGAAATTCATTTTTAGACGAATTTAGTCGATTTTATATAAATACAAATACCAAGTTAAATTTTAGGAACTTTTTTGGGATATGTGTAGTTAATAATTAACCTTTTGTTTTTGAATTGAAGTTTAATATTTACTCGGACGAAGAAATAATATTTAAATATTTCTCTATCATTATACATATATATGTGTGTATGTATATAAAATATAAATTGTATATATTACACCTTTATATTATTAACTGAGTTATATAATTTTATTATAGTTTTATAAATATTAATTTTATTAATTAATAATAAATTATATAAATATAATAAATTAATTTATTTATCAATTTTATTAATATGATATCAATAAATTATACCGCTGTGATTGCCAGATTGCCACATATTCTTGTGTGAGTTTTTTTAATAATTTCCCCGCGTGATTCAAATATATTTTCCATAAGGCTAAAAGTTTTTGTTTAATTGAAAATGAACCGATTTGAATGTAAAAAACATAATGTAGTATACTAGTGATAATTATGTTTGGGTTGACAATTTGCTTGGCGCAGAAAAGAAAGTTGTAGTGTATATAAAGGTATTTATTTATTTCAACCGTAATACTGAGAAAGGCCAGTAATTTTACAAGGAAAACGTGAAATTAAATTATATAAAATGGGATGATGTAGATTTTGAAAACAGTTACTTTAAATCAGAAAAAACCGGGTTCTAAGAAAAAGCGACCGTTTATTCAATTTATATTTAAATTGTTAATGGTAGTAGTGATGGTTGTTACTAGTGTCGAATTTCAAGTTATTTACCGCGAAAATAACAAAACTTAACGTATAACTAGTGTCAATTTTCAATAATATTTGTTAAAGGAACTCGTGGAAAGACAACTTGTAAATATTATGTTAGACAGTTATTAAGGATACGGGTAAGTTAGCCGTTGATGAACAATGGTTATTTACCACGGTGGTGTTAGGACCAGACTTAGTTTCGTATTGTCTCTCAATGTTAACGTTATTCTACTTTAAGAACAAACCATTAAAAAAAAAAACGAAACACCGCGTTCGTTTGCGTTTTAACCGAATGCGAACGACGTTTTAGACGCGTAAGTCGTAATACAATGGAACTGAGAGTAAATTCTGATACTCGTTTTACAACTATTTATTTTCGTCAACTACAACAACAATGCTTTCTTTTAACCAATTCTTTAACCAGAGTTCGTCGAGATTACTGACTACGAATAGTAAATAATACTAATGAGTTGTCAGACGATAGAACAAAATAAATAAATTTCGCGCGACGTTTTCGTTTTGTTATGGAAAATAGGTGCAATTAGAGCAATATTAAAAATCGATAGTACTACCGACAAAAAAGGTTGTAAAAAATGTACAATCTATTTTATTTTTATTTTAAAAATTATCTTTGTCGAATTAAAACAGCTATCCGTTAAAACTGCACATTTGTTATTATTGCGCTCCCGGAAAATTCCTTTTTGCCAGTGCATAACTATGGCTCTGGTTATAATATAATACGACCGTACTATTATTTCGAGCGCGTAGTCATTTTTGTTTCACGATATTTCTTAATTAAATTAATGTTGTCAGTTCTAATTTCTATCGGCGTTATCGATCGAATAAATGACAAATATTTTGAAATACCATTGATGACCGCCTTACACAGTCAACTCACACAGGTTGTGTGATGACCGGCAACTATGCCAAGTGTATTCAATGATCCCGAGGATTCAAATTAAGTGAAACAAAGGGCTAAGAAGGTCCATTATTGTAAGCTCAATAACAGTGGTTACCTACAAGCACACCATTTAAGTTCAGCTTATCGATTATGTACCTCCGTCTAATGAATATTGTCAAGTTTAAATTAATAATAGTATATTAGTGCGTCGTATATTACACGTCATGCGATTGCAGTTTCATTTTATGACTTGTCATCAAAAATGTGGGTTAGAATGTTGTAAATATTTTGCTACTATATATAACATTTCTGTAAAAACATTATATATATATATATATATATATATATATATGTAGCAAAATTGTTGCATAGACCTATCTGATATATGGACTCGGCCCTTCTAATTAATTGAAAATTTAATTTTCAAATCAAATAATTTCAACACAACACAGAAAGTAAAATTTCCTAGGTATTTTTCGCAAATTTATATGCTTAAATAATTTATGTGTCTATAAAATTAACACTATAAATTTGCATTATAAAACGTAAACAAATAAAAAAAATTAATCTTGTATTGAAAAAATAATATAAATAAAACCACAATATTGTCTATATATTATAATTTAACATTTTAAAATATTAAAATAACTTTACACATATTTATTGTCTTTTAGATTTCATGAAAAATTAATTGATTATGATAGTTATAAAATAAACCAGAAGTTTTTATTTTTTAAAAGTATGTAAGACTGATGAAAATTATCGTTAAAAATTAAAAGTATTTCACCTCTCTGTATTCCCCATCCTATTCAATCACTCACCATATTACTTGTTGTTATATATTATTATATGTTTTTTATGTCACAAGTAGACTAAAGCTAGAGTCATTGTTATAGGTTATACATATCCGATAAAATATTTCACATTTTCTAGACGATTTTAACATTACACATTGTTTAATATGGTATATAAATGTTTTTTTAAAAAAAAATTTCTTTTCTATCTGAACAATATGATAAGTATTTTGCTATGCGATATTAAAATATGTTATGTGTGTACATCTTAAGCTAAAAACATATTTCTGTAGTTGAATATTTTGAATACGAAATTCGACTCTTTTTACCATACGTTATTTTTGAAAATCCTCAAGAGATGTTTATAATATTATGAGGGGCCACTAAACAAAATGGCGGTAAATGTGAAATAAATCCTTCCTTCTTTGAAAAATTGTCAAGCTTTGTTTCATAGACAACTATTTATCGTCACGTTTAAATGTAAGTATAATCCACCCGTCGTGTGGCGGATGGTATTAATTTCCTTATCTATCAAGGAAACGACTTCCTAAACACGAATATATTTTGTTTGATGAGATACTAATCCATAGTTTTGTTTAGGATGTACTCAAAAAAGTAAAACTCGAATATTTGTCCATATATGACTGCATGCTTTTCCACTGTTTATTTGGGGATATCCAATTTTTTTACAGTTTTTCTCCAAGAATGGCGAACTATTTCATAAACATCAATATACTCGTGTCCAATCTATACTAGATTATGTTGTTTAGGTATCTTATATCTGTATTTAGAATTCGCTTTTATTATACACTAATGTCCAATAATGTTGTGAGTCGTATTAAAAATAAAATCAATAAGAGTTGATTTTTTTTTTATCAATAGTATTTTCTTTTTTAATTCGAGTTGAAAAAGATTTACACTTTGTTTTCTATCATACGAGTATGAATTATAAAAATGTTTTCACTTTATTTTCCTTGAACTATAAATCTGTTTATATAGTTATTACGTATTTTCCTTTGCGAATTATTAATTATTATTACAAGTAGTACGATTTTAGAAAAATGTTTAGCCCGACGGTTGTGTTCCAATGAAATAAAAGGATGTTGGTACCTACATATCAAACACAACTCAACCTTTTTACAAACATGTAAATTCGAAATATAGATATAGGTATAATATTTATAAAAAAATAATAATGTTTGATGATATTATACTGAACTCAAATTTACCAATCGTGTAGTTTTAAAAATTCTTCAAAGATTCCCGGTTATTCGTAATTCGTTACGAATTTAGATTTATTGTTAATTTAATCTTTATACATTTTTGTTGAACGAATCTTGTTACTAATATTTTAAGTTACCTGTGTAGTTGGATAGATAAAGAATATCTGAAAAATTATAAATCATTAACAAAACCGTAATTTCTCGCTTAAATAATTACGGTTAACCGCGAATAAGAGTGTTTTAAAAATAAATTTGTTTCGTACCCACTTAGCCTATAAAACATAGATCTAGGTATATAGGATTTATTTTTTATTACAAGATATTATTGAAGAAGTAGCCTCGATTAATCGAATATGAAAAGATAATCAGTTAGGATATACATTACGATATAATAATATTGATATCTAAATACGTCGATTAATATTGTCGTACGATTGTATTTTACATATTTAACGATAACGATAGTCGTTTGATGTAATTTCGTTAAAGAAACATACGTTCCTCGTCGTGAAGACGTCGTATTTGTAAATTTGTAAAAAAATGAAATTCGCGGTAATCCCATGGACTCGGACGCAAAGGTACGCTAAGGTTTAAATTTCTTGACCGACGGTTTACCTCGGATATAGCCGTCGAACTACGATATTCGCTTCGCATTCCTTTATTCGCGGAATCTCAGTCGTGGCGTCATATTCAAACCGTTGTGGACGTTGAAGAGGACTAAGCTTGTTCCGTCGATATTGTTAATCCCGTATGTGGCTGACGTGATCGTGCGTCAGATACGTGCAACGGCAATATCCGCCACGGAATATATATTTACACGGGCGTGCAGGAGTAAATCGAAAACCATTCCCGTCCCGAACGGTTTCGTGCACGATGTCACGTCAAAATTATAGGAAATGTTTTTCAAATGTGCGTATTATACAAATCACTCGCGAGATAAAAAAAAACGGTATTACCTTAACGGGCATAACATGCGCCGTGTACGTATAATAGAGTTTATTTTTCGCAGATTCCATTTCGAATGTGATTTACGCTGATATCGTACCGAATGGGCGATTCGGTCGTGACACTGTACACGCGTGTGTATTCTACCCATGCGGTTCTCAATTTTTCGTCTCGGCCCTGCGCCTCCCACCAGAATGGAATTGACAAAACGGTGGCATCCCTTGTATGGAAGAACGGGGCACCGAACAATTCGGTACGAATATCAATCGTACGAGGGTTTCAATAGTTTTGCGTGGTTTTCGGGATTTTCGATACTATACTCCTCGTCGGAGTGAAAGTGTGGATGGTTTTTTTTATATTCGCTATATACGCCCACACGATTTTCTCAGGAATTAAATTTTTACTTTATTTTTGTACGGAATACACGATTTGTTTTCCTAGATGACGTATAAGTTTATTAATAATAAAAATATACGCTTACAGCTGGTCAGAATTGTTTCTTTAAATTTAAAATTTGTTGGTCAATTCGATATTATTTTTGAATAAATTGTCGATTTTTTTTTATATTTGATTCGTAACACGATCAAATTTTTGTATTTAGCGATGTTCAAATTACGATAGAATTGACATGGATATTTTTATATGCCTTATAAATTATAATACAATTATAAAATTATTAATTAATTACCCTCCTAAAAAACAGCATCCTCATTAATTTACTTTATTCTTACTTTTTAGGAATATTTTATATACTTTCTTTTTAGTATTATTTGTATTTAAATAATAATTATATTCCATTTACCAGTGGCATTCGATGTTGAGAGTGCATTATGCTTTAATTCGCATTACAAAAGAAACAGGCATTTATTCAAACTGTTTCTTATCTAATAATATAAACATTAGTTTATGTCAGGCTTTGAAAAATGTACGCATTATTCTAGAAAAGAAACTGATGTATTTTCGAAAATATCTAATCATATCTACACGAATAAACGTCACTGCAGTCGCAGTGCTGAGTGTGACTGGCATAATACATCTTGCGCTGGTTGACGTTACATAAATCGATAATAAGACTTTTAAAGAGGGTACAATTTTTTTAAGTAATTTTAGTAATTTTCTAATTAAACGTCGTACGTTTAATTTATGACTACGAATGTTTATATTCATAAATGGAAATAAAAATTCTATTTATTTCTTATTGAAAATAAATTTAAATGAAATAGTTACTCTCTTCAATTTTTAATTCCAATTTACGAATTACTTATTTAACTATTATGAATTACCTGGTTTCAAAGGTATTATTTTGAAATAGTTTATCATATTTCACGTTCTTTAAAAAAACACGATATTTTTGTTTAATATTCAAATTGTTTTTCATTTTTATAATATTTTCAAGCGGTTATTTGTATTTCTACGTTGAATTTGATTTGATTTCTGTCTTATAACATAAACACTAGTCGATTGTTATTCTTATGCTGAAAAATTACTCTGAAATTGTATTCCAATTATTTGTAATGTATTTAAATTATAATATATAAAAAAGTCGTTGTAATAATAATATTAATAATAATAAATTATTTTATGACCAAGACTAATAATAACCCTTTAGTACTAATTCATATTTATTGTGAATTTTAATTACATTATAAAAATATAGAATATAATATGTTTTGGTGTAGAGAAGTACAAATAAGTAATTTACTGCGTACCCACCGACAATTTTTTCATTTGAGTAATTGAGTAACATATACCAATTTTATTTATTATTTTTATATTTGTATATTGTAAGTAAATATTTTAGAACGTTGAATTATTAATATACAAGGTATTCATTACGGATACTTTTTACAAATCAATAAGTTATAAACTTAACAGAACAATCGAAAAAACTTTTGCTGTGTTTATACTTAAATCATTAATTAATTCCTCTTTTCTTTTCTCTCAGTTTCTCATATAAGAAACGAATCACACTCGAACTACATTATGAAATTAATGCAATATTTTTGTGTTATATTTTTTTTGTTATAAAGCAGTGCATTTTTCTAACCTTTTCCAAAATCGTTTGACTAATGTTGACCGTCGCAAAAATATATACACAAATTGAAGTAGAAACGTTCATTTAATATATACAGAATTTTTTTATGAAAAATAATTTTACCAAGAAACGTATTACAATCTATACCGTAGGAATAAAAGTATGATGGAATAACTTTTTTTATTTGTTGTAAACAATGTAATTACGTAATAATATTAATGACTAAATAATATATCTTCCTAATAATGGTTATTACCCCAGAGTAAACACAAGGCGTGTGTTAAATATGAAATATCTTTAATTTTTTGGTTTAAGGTCTATTCTTGGGAGTGTCTATAATGTATCGGGAAGAGGTGTACTAGGCTAATCGTAATGTTTGATTTCAAACCGATTCTAAAATTGCATACAATACAATAAAACTTTGTGTATTCAAAAAAAACGTAAACACGTTAAGAAGACTACAGCGTCCGAGATTTTATTAAATACGTTTAATGTTCCAGAAAACAACATTTTTATAGCACTAGTGGGTAACTGATGAATGCTCAGTATTATTTTCGATAGTATTGAAATCGACTAACTCGTAGTTCTTTTTTATTTTATCATCCGCGATATTGTTTTTTAAATATAAAAATAACTGGTAGGTTTCTTAAATTATTTTTTTAATAATTACGTGATTCAATGCTTACATATAATTCATAAATCCTAGTCAACGTTATATTACGAACATATAATATCATTATATTGCTTGACGGTTTTCAGAATTTTATAATCATATAACGCTTTTCCGGCGTCACGCGTAATATCGGATTATTCACATTGCCGGTGACATA
>JAIPRN010001198.1:0-51829 GCA_025469175.1 Geopemphigus sp. TES_GeoC_2020 | reverse complement strand
TTGCGCAATATATATTTTCTCGGAACGAGAACTTTTTGTTTTCGGCGCTTAAACATTTTATATTATTTGACGTAGCTAATGAAACTTCTTGCTAGCCAACTCCGTTATACGTATATTATATGTATACACGTATTAAGGTCGCGAGGAATTATATTTTCTATTTATTTACCATAATTGTGCCTAACACCTATAAATATTGCGTGAAAGACGAAACTATTTTAGCGTGACCTTTATAAACGTAGATTTTTAACCGAAAAACTTCGCTCGTCGTTGTAACGACGAATCGGGCATTTTATTGTAATTTCGTTTGATCCACGACTTCGAAACGCTAGAAATCTTATTTATAAATCTGTAACGACGGCCTTTCGATAAATAAATTTCACGGTACGCTCATTTGACTTTTTGGAAGACTTATACGGTTTAAAAAAAAAAAATTTTCGAAAACGCATTATAACAAAACGGTAATTGCCGCGTCTAAATTCGGAATCAAAATAATCAAAACAAGATTTTCGCGAAGAAAAAACAATAAACGGAAAAAAGTAAAAAAAAAATTAATTAATAGGCATTTAACGCGCGTATATGCCGGGCAAAGCTAAAAACAATATTTATTTTGTATATTTTTATGGTATAACTATTGAAGTATTAATAAACTCATATAGGAAACGCGACGAAAGAGATCTAAAGCAACATTTCTCGGAACAAACCAATTACCGTTCACACATAAAAGTAATTTGATTTGTTTTCTTATAAACGTGCGCGATATTTTACGTCAATAAATAGCGAAAAATAGGGATTTTATTTTTATTAGAACGTATAAACAACACTTTATATAAAGTCCTCATTTATATTACGTTCGAACACGGATAATTAACTATACATAATAGTAACACTGAAACATCACGTTTCATCGTTTACTTATTCATAATTGGTTAATCAAAAACCTATAGTTGCGCGTAGTTTAATTACCAAAATGTGTTTATAATAACCGTATGATTATTTATAATAATAAATACGTACGAGTCTGTTTTTCACGTTTTAAATTTCAAACCATATTACTGCGGCGGTTTACGTTCACGTTTACAAAATCGTAAGCCGTTTTCTATTATAAGCATAATCCGTTACGCGAAAAACGGAAAACATTTTTTTTTCGTCTAAAAAAATAGCGCTCGTCTTTCTTATACGGTTTTTAGAAATAATAATAACGTTTTTAAAATTCAATCGAAATATAGCGTAGCGTTCCCGAAATAATCAAACACCGAAGCCGATTCGATCGTTGTAAGTAATAGCCCCCACCCTTCCTCCCTGCCTAACGAATTTCAAAATTTTTCTCTCGTAAACGTTTCTGTATTCCATTCCCCTTACACCATTCGCATTTCGAGTAGGCGACACTAAAACGTCGGGGAAAATTTGCGCGAAATCGTCATTGTTTCGAGACGTTTCGACGAGACCGGGGTTGTTTCTCTCTTGTAAGCTTGTTGCACACGCAGTTCATCAAGTCGCCGTTACGTATTATAACGAAGGAAATAATCAATAATGTGCGTAGCTGCGTACGTAAAATCTCGGCGTTCGCCCTATATGTTGTAGTCGCGTACGCCTCATCTGGAGGCAGTTTCGCAGTTTCGCACATTTTCGGCGCTCAGTGTACACCCAGGCACGTTCGGCGGCGGTACCCATTCGCTGCCCGTCCACGGCGAACATTGTCGGTACGTAATGGCGCACGGAGGACGGCTGGACAACGGCGTCGATAATTAACACGCACTCGCCCGAGCCCCTCGAGCAACTATGAAAATAGACGTGGACAAGCTCATAGACCAGGTCAGCAGACATCCCGAGATCTACAATCCAGACCACAGAGATTTCGCCAACGAAGAAGTCAGGGAAAACATTTTCAACAACATCATCAGCAAAGAAGTGGACGGAATAAACGGTAAATGACCCGGGCTCGTGTTTACTGTTCGCCAAAATCCCTAAACGTTTCGAACCGCGCGCGGTATACATGCGACGCGGTTTAAAACGGCTATTTGCAAGCGACGCCAGTACGCAACGTTAACGATCCACGATCGAAATCGTTTTTTCGTCCGTACGTACGTATTATATTTATAAAAAAAAAAAATCGCGTTTCGTAATTACTTCTTAACGCGCGGACATTTTACGCTTTTACTTGGCTATCGAAAAAAGAAAAATTAATTTTTTTTTCGTTCGTATCCCCGGATCGGTGGCTAAGTAACGACCGATTAACGCCGGTAAGTGAAATAAAATGTAATCGGAATACACTTCCGTACTAAACGCAGACGGTATAGACCAAGTACAGCACCGCCGGCGTAAGTATATTAATTAAGCGCCTAAGAATATTAACTATATAAGTAGAGAAACATCCCGTGCAATAATAAATAATACGAATAGAATTGTACGAGGATGTGTAATTTATTTTCTTTATATAATATATATATGTATGTATTACGCGCTGAAACGATATGACGTAACCGTACGTACAAGGTAATATAACATGCCGTTTTAGTCGTAAGTTCGAATAAGTATAATAAATCGTGCGCAATTTATTAGTCGGTTGCCTGATAACTTAATTTTCGTAACGTAACGAGTAACGAAATAGTGTAAATAATTCATTTCATTTTAAAACACTCGAAGGTACAAAACACGCGTATTTGTGTTTGTATATAAAAAAAAGGAATACTAAAATAAGATATATTATTATTATATATCATTGGAAACGACGGAGTTTAATAATAATAAACGTGTATATATCGAGGACAAAAGTCGAGTAAACGTAACGCCCGTTTATGATTTATGTATTAATTGTTGTATATTATTGATAGACGCGTATACCGCACGCCGACGTTATATTTATAGTGTTTACCGAGCCTGACAAACGGCGCTCGATTTATATAATTTATCGCTTTATTTTCAATTATAAATTAAGCGCCTATACTTACCAATAATTGTTGCGGGAATGTAATACGGTGTACCTGTACGTACTACATAATATATTCCCGCTTAAACAACGTTACCTTCAATACTGCCGATTCGACTATTTAGTTTCAAGTCAAAATGGTACGCACGCGCGAAAAAATATTTTACGTACTTATACGGTATACGGGCGGTTATTCAATTCAATTACCGATTATTGATTTTTTTTTTTTTTTATTACGTCAGTTTAACGGCTTCGGTGAGATATAACGCGGCGAATTATAAGAGAAAACGGGTACGTTTTAATCAAAACAAAGGTTACGACAGAAAAGTATTCGACAGACGAATTATAAAAGAACCACGTAAAACTTTTAATAAATTTCGAATTTTCTATAAAATCGTATTGAAACGCGAAAACCGTATAAAGTATTTTTTCGATTTTTTTTTAGACGATTGTTCCATAAATTACGAGGTTAACGTGTAAATGTCGCGAGCAATTACGAACAAAACGTTACGGCTATTTTTACTTTGTTCGAATTCATTCTACCCGGCGTAATTATTATAGGAATCCGAAGATTTTTCGGAATGTACACGGTAATAATAATACACTCGACAAACGCCAAGATAAACGGGTGAACGAGGAAAGAGAGTGAACGTTCGTCGGAATTATAATAATGTTCTAAATACCCGGAATATTTTGAGAACAATCTCTTAACAAGCACGCATTTATCGATCTAATAACCCGAAGTAACGTCATATTGCGATAGGTATATTAGGAAATTCGTTTATATTTCGGTAAAAATAGCACAAATTAGTTGTTTTTGTCACGCTATTATTCCAATAAGCGACGGGCATTATTAGGAATATTTAATAAAAGAAAATCGCGTTTATACAATAATACGCAGACGACGTGTGTAACGATTATAAACGAAACCGAACGTTAACGACTGAAATGTAATTTTAATTTATAGGTGAAAATTTGCAGCGTAAATGGGATCAAATATTAAAAAAGTACGCCGGTTTCATTAGGAAATTAAGCAACGACGATTCGTCCGAAACCGTGTTAGAACGGTTTATGGAATGGCCGTGGACGAAAAAAATGCGTATCTTTAAACCTTACGTTCGCAAGCAATTGTAAGTTAAATCGAACGGTAAACAAACGTTTCTGAAAGAAACAATCGTTCAAAACGAAAATAAAAGATTCGACAATTTTCCGAAAAATAAAATTGAAAACTCGTGCCATTAAACGTAGTCGGGCGATCGGTCCGGGAATCATTCGTAATATATATATATATATAATGTTTTTAAACGTCCTCGATACGAAAGAAATTTCCCTTCGTTTAATACATTTAACAATACCCAGATACCAATTCACGCTGAAACCAAATATGCCGGCCGTACGAATTTCGGTACGCCTTTATTCGAGCACCACAGCCGCTCCGTCCCGTGTACGTTCGTACTACGAAATCGGCGTGTAAGGCTCGTTTCCTCGCCCGTTACTACATACAAATCGAACGCGGGATGATTAATCGAACTACACCAATCCGGGAACAGAATTTTGAGGCGCGGCCATAATCTCGAATACTTCGAACGTTTCCAAAATACTTAAACGATGTATTATACTCTCGGTTTTAACGTTAAATACCGACGTATACCCCTTCGAAATTATAAATAAAAATTATCGATCGACGGTACCAAATGGATACCAAACGGGCTAACGATCATTTTCGTTTATACGCAATTGCTCCGAATCAATCAACATACGGTTACAAATGGTTAACGAGACTCGTAAAAAATGTATTCACACACACACGTATATATATAATTCTATAAATATAAATAATTGGTTGTAATTAATAAGAACCTTATATAAGAAAAATATAGAGTAGACGAGGGCATTTTTTGTTACTATTATTGTTTTTTGACAATTATCGTGTTCGTTTCATTTTGACCTTCGGTCGTTGCACTTTTTTAGGATTTTTACGAGTAAACGTAATATCTTTTTTGAAATATTAAAAACGCATAATAATTATTTTTTGTACTAACCGAGTCAATTATTATTCAATTTTTACTTTAAAGAACCGTTAGTATTAACTTAACCGTAACTAGTCAATTTTATCGTTAATTCCGTCCATCTTTAAATAGAAATATCTAAAATATTATAAATATTATAAATTAAATAATAAATTAACTAATATATATGTTAGGGGTAACGTAAATGATAATTTCCAATGCCAACAATTATCCACGTTAGGGTAATGTCGCACCAGCCGTATTATTTTTACATTAACTAAGGGCCGCCGGGTAATGTCAATTTACGAATAAAAAAAATCCTAAAAGCTTTCTGGTTTTTTTCCCCGAAATTTCTTCATTACCGGACATTGAAAACTACAGACATAATTCTATAGCGCATATAACCTAACCAATAAATTGGACGTTAAACGAACATTACATTAAGTATCACGTCGCAATGACTTTGAGCACACACACATTTGATAAATGAAAACTGGGCGTTTTACAACGTACGGTAAATTCGTTGTACTTTTCCAGCCAAATACCCGAATTCCAACCCGCGGTGCTACTATCAGAAATGAACCCCGACGACTTGGCCGACATCCCTCTGCCGATACCGCCGGCGGCGATCGAGTTCGCGATACCGAGACCCGAGCTGGCTCGGCCGATGCCCGGGCCGCGACAGGAATTCCCGCACCCGTTGTCCATGCCGCGACCGGAGTACCTGAACCCGAGGGCCGCGTCGTTCCCGTACCGGGCGCCGGTGCCGTTCGACTTCGCGCGCGGCATTCCGTTGCCGGGCGCCGATTTCGCGCGGCCCGCGTTCGCGCACGGCATACCGCCGTCGGCCCGGCGCGCCAATCACCCGATGCCGTACATGGAGAGCGTATTGATCGCGGCACCGGACGGACGGCGCGGGGGCGACCCGACGATGTTTCAGGACATCGCCACTATGCTGGGACTGGACCAGCGCAGCGACGAGGGCACGTCGACGACGGCGACGACGGACGAAGACACGGACGGGAACGACGACGACGCGGACCGCGGAGGGTCGCGGCGACAGCCCGCGGCCAAGAGAACGCGACGGGCGTCTGAGAACGACGGCGAAAACAACTCCGGCGGGCGTTCGGACGGCGGCGGTGGCTCTTCGACGGCGGACGATCGCGATCGGAGGGTCCGCGGCGAACGCGACGTTTTGCCGGACCTGCCGTTGCCCAAGCCGGTGGACAGAAGGCCGACGGACTTCACTGTGCAGGAGCACACGTTCCTCGCGTGGGCCAAAACGATGAGCACGTTCACGGCCAAGCGCCAAGCGAAGATTAAGATGAAAATCAACAAAATCATGTCCGAAGCCGAGTTCGAAGACCTGGACGACGAATTTTTCGCCGGTAATTGATACGACGACGCGGCGGTAACGACGTTCGTGTAGGCCTTACTCCGATTTGACACGGACGAACGAACGAACGTATGGGGGGCGATTTGGGGAGGGGGATTTTTGAAAAACCGTAAAATGTTTACGAAACAATACGAGTGACCCGACTATTTTATTTTTTAGCCTCGACGGAAAATTTCGAAATAACTGTTACTACTCTTAGACGGCGGCGGGTCGTTTATTTTTTACATTTTTCCCGATATTTCGGAGGGAACCACCGAAACGTGTCCCCGTCCAATAATTATCGGAAAGTAGTTAGGCAATACAACTCCGTAATTTGTACCGCCTGTAAATGAATACCGTAAAGTGTATTCGTAAACCTGGTGTGGGGTTGTTCAAAGGGGTCAAGGGGCTGTATTCGCGAAATATGTTCGTTTATTGTTTCGTCATATATACGCGCTACGATATTAACGTTCGTTTTCGGTTTTCAGCTAATTCACCGCCTCGACGGCCTATATACACATCTCGCCGATAAACTAGCGCATATTCGGTGTCCAACTAACTAGTGCGAACGGTACACTCAATTCTTGGACCACCGTCAGTAAACAAAATTCAATCGTTACACAGAAGACCCGTTCGTAAATTAAATTAATTATTAGCGTAATTGTGTTGTTCGTAAGTTACAATTTAAATATAACGCGTTTTATCCTGAGTACACCTATTCGTTCAAATTAATTTTATATACAATACCTATAAAATATCGACAGCTCGAATTTTTTTGGAAAATTCGAGTTAATTTTAAGCATTTCTCTCTCTTTCACTTTTTATATATAAATTATTACGTTTGTATAAGTTATTTAATTAGCTAAATTGTTTTTCTCGTTTCTAAAAATTATCATATTAGATTCGAATATTTGATACTTTCGAATCATTTTAGATAGTTAGAAATTCAGTACAAATCGTATAGAATATAAACCCATATAGTGGTTGCATTATGTATATTCTACAATATATTAAGTTGGTATATATTAATTAATCTTAATGAAATTGATTAAGATATATAACATATTTTATTCGATTGCTGTGTGTGAGTTACGATTTAAGTGTTTAATAATTATATTTAAATTTAAACGTTCAATTTGGTGCAAATAATAGACACTTTAATAGCCAATTATTGGATTCGAACACATTTTTCGAATTGCCTGGTTTTTAGTTCTGTAGACGACAAAATTTGACTGCATCTTATTATCATATTATTAATATATGTACCTAATCATACAAATATTATAATATATTAGCACATTTACATTAGGAATAATTATTATAAATTAAGTATATGATATTTATTGTGTATTTGTGTGTATAATGAAAATTGTATTAAATATTACATAAATTCTTATAATTATATTAAATCGACGAGAAATTGGTCAAAATAAACTAATTTAAAAACAATGTTTTATCGAAAATATAGATTTAAATGTGAGTGTTACACAGTTTTCATTTCAATACCTCTAAATGTTTTTGTACGAAAAACTAACCAATTATTTAATTATTGTCATAGAAAAAACATACAAAAGTGTTGACATGGTAGCTCAACTTTTTTTCAATTCTTTTAGTTTCAGACCATTTAACAGAAAATGTTAAGGAGTTATTTTTGTTTGTTATTGCATTTTTAATACTATAAATAAATCATGTATTAAGATTGTTAACTAATTTTAATAATTGCAAATTGCAACAAAAAATAGAAGTCAATAACAAAACAAAATTTTTCACCGTTTGAAAACATTTATAAATGTTTCACGCGGAATTTCGATGTTCCCAACCATTTTCATTTTTTTTTTCGCTTCTGATTGTTGTTTTAAAAGTTTCATTTTTCTCGTAATATCTCCAGCACGCTTTCCACACTATGAAAAACAAAAGCAAATTTATTAATTTGAATAATTGTAATAAGAATTTAGTTAAATTAAATGTCTAATTTAAAAACTGATTAAGATATTTTCGGGTTAACATTTTTGCAATTTTAATGTATGTTTTTGAATAACATATAATAGGTATAAACTTATAAAACAATAAAATTAAAAATAAAATACTACTCTACGTAGTTTGTATATAACACAAAATATTTAAAAAAGTTCGCAGAATTTTAAGAAATAATAATTAGGTTATATTAAATTAGACAAGTAGGAATAATTGTAATTATTTTTCTTACTAATTTTGATGTGACGTCTTTACGATATGGTTTCAACGTTTCTCTTCCAACAATTTTACCATTGACAGAAGCTTGAATCGCAATCTAAATGATTAAAATTGTTAGTTAAGTTAACAAAAAAATAACGACAATAAATTTTTTATTATTTAAATAGAACCTAACCTGGAACAATTGCCTGGGTATCAAATCTTTTAATTTCAATACCATGTTACGTCCAATATTCACTGCTTTACTAAGATGGACTATTGTTCCGAATTCTTCAATAATATTTCCATTCAGCAAAATATTCAACTGAAAATTGTTTTATCAATAAGCTTATAAACACATTTTATCCAATATCTATAATTGAAAAATAGCTTATTCATTTTTTCAAATTATACCTTAACTAAATTAGAAGGTTCATAACCATGATCTTCATAACTGAAACTACCAAAACCTGAGGTAATAGACTTTAGTGTATCATGAAAATCAATCACAATTTCATTTAGTGGAAGAAAATACTGTAACATTATCCTTGTATTATCAATATTTGTAGATGACTTTTGAATACCTCTCTTGGCTATACATAATGATAAAACACTACCCAAATATTCGTCTATTCTTTAAATTATAAGATTAATAACAATTCTACAGGAGTTTAGTTACATCAGACGATTGATACATTTACCTGGAATTATAATTGTTCCAAGAACAAATGGCTCATATAATTCTGAATTGTATATTGGTTCCGGAAAATCCATTGGATTAGAAAAATAAAACTCATTACTACCATATTTTTCAATTAATTTCTTTGATGTTGTTTTAGCTGGAAAATTGTATATATAATGTAATTATTAATAACAATAAATAATATGAATGTCAAATTTGTATTGTTCAGCAAGCCAAAAATAAAATTTACTAATTAACATCACAACTATACTAAAGTTAGTTTAATATCTTTGATACTAATTATATATATAGGATTTTAAATGCAAGTAACATAATTCATAGTTATAATTATTTTTGCATATATATTTAACAGGAAATACAATTTTGTGTAACATTTTTTCATTGGAAAAGTGCTAACAAACCAGAACATCGCTTGGTGCACAATATAAAATGAACTAGGTAAGTACGTAGAAACAGAACCTTTATACGTTACACTAGGTACAGTCATAATGGCCTCAGCATTATATTCTAACTCCAATCGTTGATTGAAAACATCTAAATGTAACAATCCGAGAAAACCAAGTCGCCAACCTAGTCCAAGAGCTGGACTAATATAAATAAATTATAAAAAAAATTACAATTATTAAATCATTAATACACGGCGAATAAATAATTTTGAATATTCATAAAGTTACCTTGACTCTGTGGTAATGCTAACAGCAGAATCATTGAGTACAAGCCGTTCTAATGCATTTTTCATTTCCATATGCAATGATTGATCCATAGGGAATAATCCAGCAAATACCATTGGTTGTGCAGGCTTAAAACCAGAAAATGGCTCAATGGGTTTATCTTTTAAATGTATAGTATCTCCAATATGTGCGTCTTTTACTGATCTCATATTACACGTTATAAACCCTACTTGGCCACCGACTCTAGATTTATCAAAACATTATTTTTTATATCTATGTACAATTTATACAAATTATGCACTTACAATTTGGGTGTAACAAATTCCGTTGGTCGTAATATTCCAACACTTTTAACAGTATAGGACAATTGAGAATACACAGTCGTAATTAAATCGCCTTCTTTTATACATCCATCTTGAACATATATTTGTAACACTGTTCCACGATACTTATCGAACCAACTATCGAATATCAATGCTTTCAATGGCTTCTGTCGATCACATTTTGGAGGGGGTATTTTATTAACAATAGTTTCCAATAAGTTTTCAACACCAGTCCCATGTTTAGCTGATATCTATCAAAATATTGTAATTGGAAAAAACAAAAACAATTTAGTATAAAGTTTGAACTATATTACTGTACCCTTAGGACTGTTTTTGATTCAATTTCAAAAACCTTTTGTAATTGTTCTTCTACTTTTTCTGGATTAGCATTTTTTAAATCAACTTTATTCAAGACTGGTATAATAATAAGATTATTACAAAATGCAAGAAAGAAATTGGCAACTGTCTGTGCTTGAATCCCTTGATTTGCATCAATTAACAGTATGACACCTTGGCAAGCTGACAATGATCTCGAAACTTCATTGGAGAAATCAACATGGCCAGGTGTATCGATTAAGTTTAATAAATAAATCTCACCATCTATGGTGCTTTTATAAAACAACGATGCGGTTTGGGCTTTTACGGTTATACCTCTCATTTGTTCAACTTTTAATCTGAAAATAAAATTGACGTTTAATCATATTTTTTTAAATAATACTATTAGACAGATCATATATTTAATTGATATATATATATACATACACAGATACGCTTATTATTAAAATTTATATTCAAAAATATGTGATTAATAGTTATAAATTGAATTTATAAAAATGACATTCGGAACATTTTTAAATGTCAGATATATATAGCGTAATTTCAAATTTAATTTTGGAATTGGGTTTGTCTAAAATGGTCGCCATTCAGAGAAAAAAAATACTTTATAAATATTTTAAAGCAATAATCACAGAAAAATCTAAAAACATTCGTACATATTCAAATTATATTACCTGTCCAGAATTTGAGATTTTCCTTCTTCGATACAAATAGTTTTCGTCAATTCTAAAAGCCGATCGGCCAATGTACTTTTACCGTGGTCAACGTGAGCTATTATGCTGAAGTTACGAATATTTTCACTAGGTATATTATGGTATTGGGGAAGCGTTTCTACTTTCCCATCTATGTTCGCCGAATAACAACGACAGTTTATAAACGTCGACGACTGGTATGTTTGCAAAATTCCGACGAACTTACGAGTTTTTAGTGTTCGAAACATAATTTTCGGTTGTATGTTGACGAACAATATACAATAATTTCTATACAACGGCGAATGCACCCTGCCAAAAGTCTAGCCCGGTTTTCGAGTTTATCCAAATCGTTTTTTTTTCACCGACCGTCATCCTATTATCAGTGTATGATACGAGTATCAGAGACTGTGGTCCCGGTTCATTTCGGTATAAATGATTAACCATTTAAAACCTACGGGTGAAAGTTCGATTAAAAAATCAAAAATTGAATTTCCATTCAATTATCGACATTTTGATTCCTTTTTATTATTTCTTTATGCGGGTTTATACTTTATAACTAATATTTCTTACGACCAGATTAGTAATTATTGAACTTCATACGCTATACGATTACGAAAACTTAAAAAAACACGTACTACTACAAGCAGCGTTGGTGTTTAATATTCGAATACTTCCCCCGCATGTAGTCCTGTACACTACTTAGAATATAAATATTTTTGTTACTCGAAAATTGTTGACGTATATTACGAATTTTTTTGTTCGTATTTTACGTTTAATTGTAAAAAAAGTATTAAGTAATAAAACTACAGAACATATTAAATGGATTTGTATTTATACCGTATCTAAATCGCAGAGAAGTTAAAACATATTTGTTTATTATAAACCATTTTCTCCCATGCGAAATTGCCGTTTTATAGCCTTGGTTTCCCATTCTCAAAATTGGTCGTTTACGTTTTTAAAGTTTTCCTCGCAGTGTTCTAAATAGTTACTTAAATATTTAACAAATAAACAAATATTTTTACCATAAATCTAAATTATGCGTTTTTGGTTTTTAAACACTTGACGATTTCACGTTTGTTATTTTACAAAATTTTTTGTTATAATATTTGCGACACTGTAAAGTCCTTGCCGTATAGTTTTTTTGATAACTGAATATCCCTTGACTAATAGATATAAATATTATTAAACAAAAATAATGTAGTCTTAACCTGTTTCGTGTTTCGTTACGTTTTCGTAACGACGTACAGTTTTATTTACTTACTAATTAACGTTATTAAATACAATTATATATTTATTATTTTAAATTACCGTTAAAAGTTTAACGATGAGTTTTTCACAAGTAAGTTATTACGATAAACTAGATATATTGTTTGAGTTGCACAACAGTTAGTTGCTAAATTATTAACATTTATACGTGGTGGATATTTTTATGGCCATTTCTTTAAAGAATATTCGAATTCTATACATAAATTATGTGTTGTGAAAGTAGGTTATTATGTTATAACTTTTACAAATTTGGGATTTTATGATTGTGTTTGTATAATATATATATACATATAATATATAATATAGTATATATTTGTTTTTTTATAATTTATTTGATTAAGTTTTAAAACTTAAAGATTTAGTTTTTAATATTATAGTGGGGTGGTGGATAAAATATTTTGGGTAGTTGTGTGATCTCATAGCCATGTGTCAGTTATGAACTTGAAAATAATCATTGTAATATAATCTGTAACTAATCGTACCAATTTATATGATGGAAAATTATAGAAAATCGGTGGAAGCTGTTCGTCACATTTATCGCCAGCGAGCAGCACTAAAGAATTCTCTTTAAAAGTATCCAAGTAAGTAAAACGCCTATTGACAATAATTTATTGGTTAGATCACCCTATACTGGAACTTAATATTTAAATTGTCAAATACACCGATAATGGGGTTGATAAATGAAATTTTTATACATTTATTTGAATTTTATCTAAACTACCAATGAGGTTCAGTATTTTCATTTTGAATTGTTCCCAACAGGAGTTCCGATATTAAATACCAAATAATGAAGTTCAATAGCAACTTAAACATTGATTTTAGTAAATGGAATCATGCCAAAATGGATAGAGATATTAACAAATCCGATGGTAAATCAGCAGATGATCTCATGCCAAAGTAATTATAAACATTTATCAAGAAAGTGATCGTAATATATATTCGGTATATTTATTTTAGGTTTGGAGCTGGAAGTGAATTTGGCCGAGAAGCGAGACAAGAAGCAAAGAAAAAAAGATTTGGCGGCAACAAAAAAATGGTCGAATCTAATCCTTGGTTATTGAAAGTCGGAGGGAAAAAGTATATTAAATATTTCATTTTTTTTTTTTTTAAGTTTTAAAATGTATTAGTATATTAAAAGTTGGGTTATTTAATTTAGGTTTAGAGGTGTTCGTGAAGGCGGTATAACTGACAATTCTTCGTACTACTTATTTACCCATGGAGAAGATAATGTTATTAATGCGCACAAACTTGATGAATGGTATAAATTTCAACCAATTCAGCGTTACAAGACATTCACAGTTGAAGAAGCGGAAATGGAATTTGGAAGGTTTTCTATTTATGATAAGTTCTTACGAATACAAATATAGTCTTTATATTTCTTTTACAGACGTAATAAAGTTATGAATCATTTTACTTTGATGTTACAAAAACGTTTAAAGAATGAAAAAGATGACGACGATGATGAAGATGATAAACCAAAGTCAAGTGTTCGAAAGACAAAAGGTTTGAAAAATTATTTGTTTTTTTTGTATTTTAATAACTCGAAAAAATAAAAAAAGTAAAATAGAAAAAGAGAAATTAAGGGAATTAATAACGGGGATAGGGAAATGCGAAAAAGAGAAAAATGGGGTGAGTTTAATGAGTTATTACAGTTAATGTTTGGGGTCATGAATACGAGAATTATTTAGGAACATAGTTATAAAGGTGGTGTAATTGAATATAGTCAAAATATTCAAATATAATCAATAATAAATATTAGACAAATAATAATCTCTTATCTAGCCATTTGTGCTAGTCTGGAGACACAAGAGGTTATGCAAAGGATTGAGAAAAATGATTGGGTCAGTGTTTTCGCTTCCCAAATTGACCGACAATGTAAAAAGAGCCTAATTTAGATATTATTGGTAATAAGTAACTGCATTACTCGTCCCTCAGAATATTAACTTCTTGAAAATAGCAAAGCTCGTAACTGGAATGCCCTCAAATGTATTGTACTTGAGCTGACGAAAGACCCCTTTGCTCAGCGAGAGACTTCCCATAACACTTGAGGAGATGAGAGACTTCTTTGTTTAGTCAAGGAGATAATAGTCTCTTCTCTGCTGGGTGGAAAAGCCTCCTCTGCTAGGTGTCCAACCTTTTTCTCAACTGACTGCTCCTAGCTGAACGTAAATTTTGTCATATAACATCAGTATGGACAATCTATGGTGGTAAATCAATTAGGGTTGTCTCGTTATAAAATTCGGTGTGCTTAGTTTTCATGTTGTTAGTGATGTTTGTGTTTATGTTTATAACCTTTTATCTGTCTCTTTGGATATCCATATAATTGTACATATTTAAGTTAGCTATGGGGTTTCATGGGAATATTTCGTCCTTTGACCTAATATTTGTTTTGTTCCATTATGTGACTTTTCCAAATGGTTATCATTTTTTGTGCGTTTACACATTTAATTTATTGATTTATTTTCCTTATTGTAAATACCACTATTGAATATTCTTATAATTCGTTATGCTTCGATAATATGGTCAATATTCTTAGGAAATCTAGTGTCGGTTAGTTTTTATCGAAATAAAATAATATAATGTTTGTGATATATTTTTACAGCAAAATAAATGACTTGAATAACTATATTGACTAATTATTATCATTATGATGTACATACATATCATTACAGTACCCAAATTATTATTAATACATTTAATTGTGTTAGAACTTAAAATTTCTGAATTGGAAGAATGGGATGTTAGCGAAGATGAGAGTGATAATGAAGAAGAAAATGAAGAGGATACGGAAAAGAAAAAAAAGAAAGGTAATTATTATGTTCCTATATAATAGATTGGTGAATTGTAGTTCCTGTTGTCTTAGTAGTCGATTATTATAAAATATTTTCGATGTTTTAGATACAACAAAATCAAAACCTAAAAAGAAAACTAAAGGTTCAGATGAATCTGCGGTTGAAGAGAGTGACGATGGTGATGATGAAGGCCGAGAATTGGATTACATATCGGATTCTTCTGACAAGTAATTATATAATTCGTAATAATGTAAACATTTTGTATGAATATACCATGTACGTATATATTATAGCATATCAAACGATGAAGAGAAAATGACTACTGAAATGAAAGGTGTGTCTGAAGAAACAGGATTAAAAAGTTTATTGACATCTGACGAAGATGAAGAAATGGAGGAAAAGAAAGAACAATTAGAAACAGAAAATAATGCCGAGGTGGATGAAGATGCGACAAAAAAGGAACAGAATAAATCTAACTTAGTTTCGGCAATTAAAAAGAAAAAAAAACTCTCGGATAAAAAGACCAAAAAAGAAAGCGGTAAGTTTACTTATTGTTCAACTTAATGAATCTGATTATTTATTCATTTTTTTTTTCAAGATTCGGACAGTGATAGCTCTACATTCAGTTCTGATATTGATAGTGAACCGATTAAAAAACGTCCTTTTAGTTTTGACGCCGTGAAAAACAATTCTAATGAACAAATGGCCTTATCAAATGACTCATTTAGTCAAAGGTAATAATTATCTCAACTTTTTATACTAGATTCCATTTTTTTATCTATTGTACATTTCAGCTCGGAATCACCATATAAAAAAGCCAGGATGGAATTCCCTCCATTATCGTTGTCTGACAACCATGGAATTACTGAAGAATTGGTTCGTCGTTATTTGTCACGCAAACCTATTACCACGACTCAACTTGTTTCAAAGTTTAAGAATCGTTCTAATTTGAGTTCAGAACAATTAGTCAGTATTATTGCCTTATTGTTAAAAAAAATCAATCCTGAGAAGAAAATGATAAAAAACAAAATGTATCTTTCATTGAAACACGCTTGAATTGTAAATATTTTTTTAAAAGTTTTGTATGTATTAAATAATTAATTTTAATCGTCTTTATAATATAAAAATATTTTTTTTAAAAGAGGGCCTATGTCCAATCATGATTTTATCGATTGGCAATAAGGGAACTATTCTCATGACGAGTATTGGTATTTTTTGCGATCAGTTTCTCGTACACGTCGTAGGGAAATTGTATACTCAGCAACGTTATTTAAAATAAATCAAAGTAATTCAAATTGTAGTTTTATTTATTTATAGTTAAAGAATACAGTTCGCTTAGTGAATATTGGTAAATAGATGAAACAATTTATATAAGCAATCGCTTTTCTTCATATCTATTTGATTGATTAATTCCATCCCATGTACGAGGTATGGAAAAAACGTTCGAGTAAAAATTTTATTTCCGTAATATAGAATTTAAACGATAAACGTGATACCACGACGGACCTGGATTAAAACTATTTCCCCGGGAGAACACAGGAGCTAGATATTTAATGTTCGAATGTTCCCTTGTCACGAAAATCTTACCTCAATCGACCGTGTAGTGTATTGTTCGAGTGGTATATTTCGTGAAAATTAAACGTGACGCGACGGGCAAATAAAAACTAAAAAGTAAAACAAGCCTCCCCACCCGCTTCAAATTTACTGTCGTACGAGGAATATCGCCGGTTGTCTGTTCCGAACGAAGTCGACGACGCGACCCCTCGTTAAATGGTTAGCCGCCAAGTAGGTTTGAATCGACTTTCAAAATTCGTTTAGGAAACAAAAAAAACCTTTTCGGACGAGAAATTATAAAAAAAGAGCCGTTCCGGTGTTCGTAAACGTATAGCGAATAAAACGAACGTAACGGCGGTATTCACGAAGGTCGGTTACGACGAATCCGACGGGGCGAACAAGAGACGCACGCACCGTCGGTGAACGGCAAGCAACGAAACGAACGTTCGCAAGTCGCGTTGACGGTGGTGACCATGACAACCGGGGTAACGAGCCGTCGGCGGCGGCAGAACCGCGTGTGCGCACAAACGTACGCGCACACTCGTCGTCGGCGGCGGCGACGGCGGACGATGACGCGAATGGGAACTAGTGACGGCACCGGTACACTATAGTCAGTCAGTAGCACACATGCTCCGATTGTGACGACGTATTGTGTGCCGTCTGGTCGCGTCGCGTTGTCGTCGTTGTCGTCCATCCACACCGGGGACGCGCGCGTTTCCGTATTTTCGTCGTCGCGGGCCCGAAGAACGTACCACCCGCGCGACCCTTTGGCCGGCCGGCGCGCCGTCACACGCGCCCGCCCCTTTTCGCGGGCACTTTTCTCGCCCCGAAACGATCCCGTTTTATATTGCCCGTCCTCCGCGAAGACATGCCACCGTGGTGAGAACGTCGCTGGACCCTCCCCGGGACTCGGGCACCATCTAACAACGCGCCCGGTATCGCCATGGACTCGACGGAATCCCGGCGCTCCGCAAAAGCAGGTACGTGCGTGTGTATCGTCTATGTAGTACAGACGCCGACCGCCAATATTTCGCCAACGTATTCTTCTTCATTCTAACGTAACCGCCTTTTACGTTTTTCCTCCCCGTCGCACGATACGTCGACGATATTTTATACAGTTTCGGTGGCGCGTGCGTGTGTATAAGTGTGTGTGTGTGTGTGTGTGTGGGGCGCGCGCGCGCGCGTAATATCGTACGACGTCCACGAACGTTCACCCTCCGCCGGTACAAACCTCCCCTGCCGTAGGTTACGCCTTTTTTGGCATCGTCGGTCCCGTACGTTAGTTCGGTTTCTCGGCCCCCTCGCCCCGTGAATATTTCGTACCGACCACGATACGTATATTGTGTATACAGGTATAGTCGGGCGAAAACCGTTCCGACGATTCTTCTTCGCACGAATAAATACGCGTTCGGAATCGGCTCGGTCCGAAACCCCTGCACGAATTATCGTCGAATTTAAACGACCGGACGATTTTTCTCCAATTACCCCGTATCGCCGATAGTCGTTCGCGATTTTCGTAAAAAACTATTTTACACGACCGTTTTTGTTCGACGCTCGTTCAAATTGTCGTCCGTTCTACGCGGACGTTCGTTGCTTTCCCTTAGATCTTGCGGCCTTACTGCACACACGTTTCCCCCCCGAAACGGTTTTGGCGACGGCGATTATTTTATCCACGCCTACGTTATTGGCGTACGCGACAAAACCCTGAACGTGTTGGTCCGAGATTATACTAACGATATTTCGTGTTCACGTTATTGTCTTAAAAAGAATTTTCGGTGTTCAGATTTTTCGGGATAATAAAACGCTATTTTTCGTCGCGATACCCGTTTTATACGTGCCAAATGTTTTCCAGATAATTGGCTTAATTTTTCTAAAAAATTCGTTCGTTTTAGGTATCCGAAAATTCTCTTTTATACTATGGCTTTGTGGATTTCGTCGTTATTACGACTTTAGGTAAAACGCCGATTAATATCGATGATTTACGGTCTTAGAAGACATAAAAAACCTTTGTCTACGTACCAGTGTTTCTATAATGTTTTCGATTAAATCAAGTATTATTCGTTCACTGTAGAATTACCGATTATAATATAGAAGGTTTTCTATTGCGGATAAGATATTAATTAATCTATAATTAACATCCAATTACGTTACGTTCAGAGTTTATTCGTTTGTGTTCGTTATATTACCGTGGCTATACGTTCTTGTTCGAATTCAATTATTTTCATTTTGACATTATTCTATTCTAGTCGACAATATTATTTTAAAATGACCAACTGGTAACACTCAGCTGCGTCTAAAATGGTGAACATTGTAAACGAATTCACTTCGGCAACCGGACATTTGGTGTATGGACTGTAAGGGTAGAGTATTGTCAAACAATGCCCACTATATAAGACCATTTCGGTGACAGTAGGGGGTAAGTTAAACTAGCACCTGTTAGTGATCGAACCGAAACGCAGAGAAATATACGAACAACAAGGGTTGTGTTTTTTTTTTCAATATATATGTACATTTACACCCGGTGGATACATAGTGGTGCAAATGAAAATGCGTAAGACGAACATATTTGAGTATAATTGATTATAGTAACACCTACCAACAATGACGACGACAGTAATAATAATAATTTTCAATTACACGATACGCGTAAAATGATTATGTGTTACGTAGATATTTTATATACATTGTAGAATGACTTCCGTTGAATATTCCGGAAGTTATCGCACGTCGATGATTTCTGATTAATTTTATCCTTCGATTTTACAACGGCTCACCGGATAAGGGCCAATACGGTTGGTGTTGTTCTTATAATCGGATTTTTCTGGGAGAGTGAACCCAAACAATGTTTTTTACCCTCTTAGGCATCTGTGTATCGAATTCTAAAACATTTTTCGACGTAATATTTCACGTACGATTAAAATCCAAAAATCGCCGGTGGGCGTGTACGTCCATCATATACGTATATATTAAATAAGTGACTTCGTGAACATAATTCCTACGAATAATATACGTACCAATTAAATAAACGTTAATATTAAATTAATTATAATTTGATTTTTCACTAACACTACCAATACATCAACACGATTGAGTTATTAATTACAGGGTTTAATTGTTATCAAGGTAATTTATGTGTATGAACAATCACCATATCTAAATAGTATTTAGTTTTTAATTATGGTATTTTTTTTATCATTAAATGGGAACTATTAACTTTATATTACATATACATATGTGTCTTATGTGTAGTTTGTATATTTGTAATATCCAGTTTTAGAGAATAACAATTATAACGAGATGGTTTAAAATTGGATAATCAAATAATATACAGTAGATTTTTATATGTTTTTAGTCTATGTTTACATTAATATCGTATAGCTTGAATATTTAAATGTTAAGTATAATTATTTTTGCGTTTTGTATGGTTAAAATTGCGTAATATTTTAGATTTTCATCGTATTATGAATTAATGGTCATTGTCTATGGACTAAGTTTATTATATATTATGTTTATCTTTATGTATATGTCATATGGTATGGAAAATGTCATTTCAAATATATTTTGTTCTATTTCACTATCGTAATGCGATATGATTTTTGTACATCCTGTAATAGTAATTATGGAACTGCTACTTCGCGTAGCTTTTCATATCTATATAAATTACATATATATGTATAATATTATAGTAATATTATTGTTAGCGAAATCGTTAGGATATATTGTGTAACTTATCTAATATTGGGTGTAAAAGTCGAAATTTCATAATCTGATCGTTTATAATATAATATATATAAGTTATATATATATAAGTAAAACATATATAACGAAATAGTGTGATACGGGAAAAGGGGTTTTGTTGTTGTATATTATTGACATCAAAATATCGAACGTGTAATAATTACAATATATACATATCTGTATAGTAACACTATCTGATAATGATACATATATTGGAACAATATTGTGTATACAATATATATATTACGGGTAAAGACGATGATTGGGAGAAATAAACGACAATGGCCGCGGGAAGTGTCGTCATTGACCTGAAAAGAGATATGTAGAGAAATGTCAATAAAATACAAAATTATTTTGGTTTTCCATCGATTGTTAATGACGTAAATTCCTTAGATTTTGTTATCAAATATGGTTACTAAACAAAACATATTCAAAACTACGCGTTATTAATTATTTTAGAAAGTATCCCTATTGTGTTATAGTTAGAGGATTATACGTGACGACTACATTGTAATATATACTATATTTTGATCCGGCTTTGCCCGGAGTTCGTGTTATTAGGAATTGTGTAGACGTCATCTCGTTCAAGAACGATTTAAGTTTGAAATATAATAATATTAAACGACATGGGTGAAAACGATATATACGTATTTCTTCAAATGTTACGGCAGTGAAGCGTTTATTAAATATAAATATAAACGTATTTTGTCTTAATTATAAACAATTGTACACAACTTTGATTGTTACTATTAAACATTTCTATAATTAACAAATTGCTATATTTCGCGTGATGGACGATGAAGGGGTAAAAATAATGAATTAATCTTAATTTTCCCTAGTACCTGGAATTTGAATGATTTCATCAATTCGTCTACGTCACAAGTCTGTTTTGCAGAAGTATTATAATTTTGTTCAGCTTACGCTTTACATAATTGTATATCTGTATATACAGGTATAATATTGAGATTTCCAATGTCGCGTATTAACAATTTTTTTTCAAATCTTAGTGACTCGATGACCTTGTTACTTTTCGATTACTCAAGTAATTGTTTGTTTTTTTATTATATTTAACGACTTTTTATTAAATGTCTATACTAAAAATTAACAAAATATTGTTGCTGGATAATTATTTTACGAATATTCCCTTTCCATTTAATTACTTGTAAGTTCGCCATTCGTCCAAATGTATTTTCGTATATTTGTGCACTTTTTATATTATTATTAACCGTTTTGTGTCTGTTTACTATAAATACGTTTATTTTATAATATCATTAGGATGATTTCAGCAAATTTCAAAAATTAGCGGACCTTGTATACGAATTTCACGGTATTAATATTTTAGCGTACTGAACGGCCGTGTTTTATCAGTTAACAGTTTAGATCAAAGTGCAATAAGTTTTCAAAATAGGATTAGTCAAAAAAAAAAAAAAAAAGTAGAAAGTAAAAAGGATACATAAAATGTTATTAAAAACGTTGCTGATGTGTCGGTAAATCATTCGTGATCTTTAAAAATATCCAGTGAAAAATCGATTTCTCGACAATACGTCGTTTATAATGTGGCAATAGTCGCGTTATTTTCTGTCAATACATGCGTAAGTTGTTCGACGATTAATGTACGCGTTATGTAACGTCGAAAGAGCGGTTTAAGAGAGGAAAAACTAAAATCCTTTTTTCTTATTATTCGTCGTGTTTCCTCCCGTGAGACTTTTTCACGCGTATAATTTCGACACAGTCCTAATACAAGATATTCTTACGCGAAGAAACCCATTAACGTTAGAAATGATAAATAATACGCGTTCGTGAGGGGAGAAAAAACGGTTAGCTCGTGCGTCGGACAGGTGGTAAGCGGTCATAGGTACACACGAGTGCTGGCGCAGACACACACACACACACACACACACACACAAATATATTCTCGGTTGTCCGTGTCGTCTCGTATATATGTGGTACGTGCCTTAGTCCGTTTTGTGGTACACGACGTGTATACCCGAACACATTGTCACGGGGACTATATTATAATAAACTGTACGCGAGCGTATCCTGCAGTGGCGCTTGCGCCGGTTTCAACAAAATATAATAAT
This sequence comes from Geopemphigus sp. TES_GeoC_2020, assembly GCA_025469175.1. Lineage (NCBI taxonomy): Eukaryota > Metazoa > Arthropoda > Insecta > Hemiptera > Aphididae > Geopemphigus > Geopemphigus sp. TES_GeoC_2020. The sequence goes on along the minus strand of JAIPRN010001198.1, from coordinate 29,188 downwards.
AAAAATAATATATAGCGTTTATCGTAACCAAAATACACCGGTCGGTCGTTTGTCCTTACGTGAAAGCGACGTACTATATTCGATGTGGGTGTGTTTTCGGTGGTAGTGACATTGGCCACAGCAATTGTACCTATATACGTATATATATATTTACCTATACACGCACACGCGCGTATAAATATTACACATTGTGTACCTATTATGCGCAAACAAACTGTTATTGTGTATTGTGTTGTATACGTTTTCTTCTGCGTATAGGCACGGCCGTATTCTAAATATATTCGAAGACCCGCGAGAATAATGGTAACATCACGAAACGGTGTACGAACGGATTGCAGATACGAATACTACTAGCGGCCCGGTCTCGTCAAAGGGTTAACGATTACGATTTTTACATATTTAACGTACTAAAATCGAATCATATTCCATCTAATTTTAAGACGGTAGTGTAGGCGTTACTTCCCTGGTTTCAACGAGTCCGTCGCGTTTTGTATACGCCAATAGGGGCATATCAATTCGCTGATTATACCTCCACTTCGTTAGCACACAGTGCCGTGTTCGGTATTTTCCCCGCGGACACGCGTATCGAGGATATTTTATCACGTTCCATAGATCTAATTTCCGGAGACGCGAAATAAATTAATAGGGATAACGTTATCCTTTACAATTTCAAATTTATAATAGCGCTTGTTTTGCTAAACCTGATAAATCGTATCCAAATTTTAAGCATTGTCTCTCGTACATTTACGATGTATACGTTAATCATGTACCGAATACACTTTACATATATATATATATTAATTCAATGTACGTAAATAACTTATTCGTAACTTTAGTAAATTTGTAATACTTTTTTTTAAAAAACTTACGAAATTTTGGTTCAAAATTACATTTTTTTCTCGAAGAAATTCGGCAATTTTTTCAGTTCAATTACAAATAATATCACGACTTTTTTCAAAAGAAAAATTACGAGAAAGTAAAAAAAAAAATTACGACATATTGATAAAAAAAGGTGACTGGCTATAGATTCGAAAATATGTGTATTAATAAACGAGAGGTATTAAAAAATCATCGTAAGTGGATACGACGCTCCTAACATTCCGTTTCATATTAATCGTGTTTTATAATAAATAAACTTCCAAATATAGTTTGTCTAGTGTCTAACCCATTAGAAATATTATAAAATTAAATTCGTAAAAAGTATGTAGGTACTTTTAAATTTTATAGATATTTCGATTTCTTCGATTATTTTTAAAGGAAATATTGCGAATAATTGTGGTATAGAGAATATTAATTCTATTATACCTACGTTTGCTAAAGCGTTCATGTTAAGTTAATTACAGCTAATATCGTCTAGTCGAAGTATAAAACTCACGTTAAATATCAAGATTTTTTTTTATGGATTCTTGTTTTCCTCGAATAACTTATTGAGTTAAACTTGTTATTTGTGTAAATGTTGTCACCTCGAGTATTATATACATATTGTATAGAATGGCTGACGTGTTTGACGTTGAACTTTTGCCATCGTTTATTGTGTAATGAACAATAAAAGAGACAGTTTGAATAGATTTTATCGTCTAAGATTTTATAGATTTATTATAGAGTGTTAAGTTAATGGCTATTTAAAATTTTTCAATCGAAGTTTGGTATGTCTGACGGCTATCCGCAAGTGAGAATTTTAAACGTCTTCGTTAATCGTTTTGTCGTTACGAAAACTGTAAATTTACATCGTTTTATCCAAGTCCATAATTACATTATTGACGTTTATTATTATTTTCGTAAAAACCGTCGACAGTTTTTATAATATAAAATGTAGTATACATAGTTGTTTTTTAAAAATCATAACGTTAACTAAAGGATTTTTGAAATTTCTTTTTAATAAATATCACACGGTTATTTCTCGTGCGTACATTAAAATAAAAGCCAATATAGTTGCAAGAGTATAAATAACATTATCATCGTTTATATATATGTGAAATAAGTAGGCTATCGTTCCGTTTTTTTTCCGATATGTATACCGATTTAGAATATTACTATATATATATATATATATAATAATTTCGTAATTTGTTGAAATCATTGATTATACACGACGGGCCGACAGTATATTCATTATCTGTCGAGGTTCTTTTATATATTTGTGTTCATTTGCCGTCTACTAGAGAATTATGTTGCGTTTGCGTATACAGCACGAGCTATGCATTTTGGGAATTGAAGAAATGAACAATAGAGAGTTCATGTTCAAAAGCCATTTCCCGGATTTAAATAAAAACAGCGACGTTATTTATCCGTTTCGTGTTTTGTACAAGCGTATTATATATTTTTCGTCCCGAAAAGTTAAATTTATATGTCGCTCCGTTTTTCCCCCGGGGCATAAATTTACTATATTAATTCGAGAACTCCTCGGGGGGGACACGATGATTTTAGTTGCGACAACACGGGTGTATATGGACGTATTTAACTGTGTTTATAGTTAAATATTATGCGTGTAATAATTTTAAAAACGAACGAGCTGGGCGTGTCGCGCTTGAAATGTATTTACGCGTATTTACGACATCTTTCAAGTTTTTCAAAAATAGACATTTTTAAGTGTCAACATTGAGTATAGTAATCAATTCAATCATATACATATATACGCACTTATTACACGCATCTTTTCGTACCGTGTGACGATTTTTGAGGGTCATTTTTCGTTTCGAGTAAACATATCGTGTATAGTCGTCCCGAAAGGGTTTCGTTCACGATTGTAGAGCACAAAACAGATATCAAGTTCCATTAGTCGTATATAACGACGAGTTTAATTATGTTTTTAGCTCGTTTTCAATTTCTCGATTCGAATATTTCGTCACGTGCACCAATATATATATATTACATTTTAAGTGGATGTTTTTGATTATATAGAACAGGTTATATATATATATAAATATTTCGTATAATTATTTATTGATTTTGAAAGCATCAAATTCAAAATATTATTGTCCCCCGATTTCAATAACCGTTATTAATAATAATGCGGTCGAATTATATTGTACGTCACGCGTTTATTACGTGTCGATAATAAAATGGTTTAAAACGTGAACGAACAATTTTATTCGGAAAATTAAATTTATCACGCTATTTTTAAATAAAAACTTACTAACGATTATTTAAAATCTACCATCTAAAATTACTTAATGTTATTCGCGAAGCATATGGAACAGAAAATTTATTATCGTATAATTTTTGGTATCGGAATAACGTAAAAATTTTCGACAGCTTACGAAAACAATTGTCCAAAAACCTTGAAATGTACCTAAAAATGCTCATAAAAACAAAAAAAAAATAACTCCGAACTTCGTATTTAACCTCGTCGATAATCGAGTCATATTTGACGATTGAAATGTTATTCGAGCGTAACGAAAAAATAGAACAAAATCGTATAGAAGTCGAGCCTTAGATACACGACCACGTGTTCAAGTCGTATATTTGAGAATAACTGGAACGAATATAAAAATTCGTATATAGTTACGCGTATATACGTGACGCCGAAGGGGTTCGGTACAGTACTTACATACAGTACCGAATGTGTTATTATTTTGAACAGCATGTGTTTTGTTGTACGGTCCGATGGTTATATAAATATATATATATGTACACGGTGTAATCGCGTCTCATGGGTTCGACAATATTTCAAAATAGGCAATACGATTACGAGTGTTCCGTCGTACGTACGGAAAGGTCTCTCATGTATAAATTATGTTACGGTATTGTGTACGGCGAGATATATTCACGCCACGGTTCCGTCGTCTAAAATTAAACCAGTCTGCAGATTGCACGTCGCAGCAACTGTAGCGCGTTGTAAGAAAATACACACGCAACATTTTCGTACGCAAACGAGGTATACGTAAAAGTGTACGTATTTATATATCAGAGAGTAGTCCGGTTGTTGTGTACCTACAAACGTCGAGAGTACTGTGTTTACATTCGTTCGTCGTTTATCACAAATTAAACTGGGCGTATAATTAACGCGCCAGTTTATTTTCGTTTTACCGTGAAACATTGTTATTTCTTCCTGGGCGTTCATATATTATGTATATTTGTCTAATAAAAATCCGACGTAATAATAATATAAACGTCGTTAGCGGGTACGTATACTACCACGTAATGTGATTGCAGTGTGGGCGACGAGGTATTTTGTTGACGGATGGCCGAAAAATCGAAACCGGCCGTTATTGTACACGCGTGTGAACGTTTTTGAAGAAAACGAATTGCGTAACGACCAATCAAATAAGTTTAAAGGAAGCGTCTCATTTCGAATACGTTGGATCGATAATAATGCGCGAATAACCACTTAACGACGGGGATGTGTTGATATTTGGAGACGTACGGGAAATAAATATTATCATAATATAAGAGTTTATGCCCGTGACTTTTAGTTTTAAGTATATCGCGCACGTTTATAATTGGCCATTTTAGTGCGAATCAGTTTGAATGTAACAAATCTTTCGCGACGATCTACTTCCCCTTTTTATAATATCGAAAAATAGACGTTTTTATTATACTTAATACGACGACAAAACGAAATATGTTTAATCGTACTCGCATTTATTTAGATATTTTGTCTGGAATGACCACCTTGTGTCGGTACGAATTATACTGGCGCAGTACTAAATTTGGAAGTTGTCGTACAACATTTATTGTATTATTCGAAGATCTCAATTGGAATTATTCAAATTTTATAGTTTTTAACATTAATAATAATATCGCTCCGAAAAAGAAGTTAATTTTGAAAAAGGAAGGTGTATTCAACGGATTTTTGACAAAAATATATATATACAGTGGCGTACTAACAGAAGGGGAGGATAAAACTGTTTAGGAAAAATTAATTTCTTACGAGACATATTTTTAATTAATAATAACGAAAGGCTAAAATATTTTTCAACTTCAATACACGTTATACTATAACGTGTTCGTTAAAAATGAATAATCTATTAAAGTTTATAATGTGTCTTGTTTCGTTAGGGTTATCCGATTTATTTATTTAAAAACCTAACCGCCCCCCCCGCTTCCGAAATTCAGGTTTAAGTACGTCACTGAGTATATAATTTCGTTTAAATTCTCGTTTTGTCACGCGAATAAATAACGTTATTATTAATAGGTATGAATATTGAATAGTCCGAGTTGAAACGTGGAGCATGTACGCGGTACGAAAAAAGAACAATTTTAGACTGTATTACATTCTTCCCGACGAAGGTGAAAAGATATATCGTTACGAGTTTATCGGTTAATAAACGCGCGTACCTACTTACAATATATATATATATATATATTTATACGTAACGCTTCGAATTTTAAACCAATGACCTGTATATACACATACCACACACAAACCACGCGTATGAATAATATAAGAAGAGGGTGCGCGATGAGCAGAAATATTTTCCGTGTCTACTTATACGAGTTTAACTATGTCAGTGTGTGTGTGTGTCTGTCAGCTTTTGTGTACGTGTGTGTATGACCAAGACGCATTCTTCTGACGTGAACAGTACGAGATACGTCATCATAGCCACTCTGTGACGATAGTCGGAATAACGAGTATAACGTAACACCCGTCGTCTACTTTATGTAATGTGTAAACACGTGTATATAACGCTATACACCGTCGAGCTATTTTAAGTACGACGTAATTGTTATCGCGTGCGTTAACCTAGACCTACCGTACACAATGTATAGTCGTGTCGGTGACGTTTGGACGCTACGTCTGTAGATTATTCGCGAAATAAAAACGTAATTTTACAATATATATATATATATATATAAATAACGTGTAGCCGATATACATCGATAGCGCTGTTAAGCCTGGAATACCGATGTTTTAAAATATATAAAGATTATATAGTCGCGCGCGTACACGGGGTGATTTTTTTCGTCACGATCTAGCGATTATCTATCGAGATTTTAAACAAATTTCATTTCGCTGTCGTTTTATTCTTTTTAAAATTATTTCGATATTGTTTACGGTCGATTTTCAAAATTTTATTTCCGTTGTTTTTGCATCGAGCAACGTTTTATCAAAATACTCCTCTTACGAGCGATATTTATTTATGTATTTTACAACGATAATAAAAAATCATAGGCTTATGGTATACGTCACGTATACGTGAAAAAACCAATTATTTTGCATACCGAGTGGAACGGAACTAAACCGATAAACGTTATGACTTTGGGTTTTAGGCGATATTATTTTTTTTTTAAAAAAAATATCGACACGTCACAACAATAATTATATAGTATTGCGTTTTATAATTTTCGAGTAAAATAGGGCGTTTTTTTTTATAGACTTCTACGACAAAAAAAATATACGGACGGATTAGGGTTTTCGACGTCCGTAGGTTATAATAAATATGTTGCCTACTTTCACTTAATGTTTTACCCCTAAAAGTGCTTCGTAAACGGCTTCATCCGCACGCCCTAAAAAATGGTAATTATCAGATTAAATACGTAATAGCTATAACGGGCAGAAATAATAGGGGTTTTTTAAACCAGTAATATGAATTTATTAGAAAGTAATATCGTGTTTTAACTTTAGGAAAAATAGGAAAAAAATTTCGTCGTATAAAATTGTAAAAAATGTTAATTAAACATCGTTAATTAAATTACCTCGGTTAATAAATTAACGCAATAATTCGCGGAATATAAATTTCCGCGGATATAAATGAACGAAAGTCCCAATGCTCGAATATAAAACGAATTGAACGTAACAAATGTTTTTCCGTAATAACAGAAATCAATTAATCGGATGTGATGTTAGGGCCCGTGGCGTACTTGGACCTGAATTTCAGGGAGGAGGGGTATTTTTAACTAAATAAATCGGATGATCCTAACAAAACAAGAAACATTATAAACTTTAATTGATTATTCATTTATAACAAACACGTTATTTTATTATAACGTTTATTGAAGTTTAAAAATATTTTAGTTTTTCCTTATTAATTATTAAAATATACGTCTCGTAAGAAATTAATTTTTCTTAAAAGTTTTCGGAGGAGGATTTATCTCCCCCCCGTTAGTACTCTACTGATTTGGGTTATAGAGGGTAATTTTGTCAACAAACTTTCACTCATATCGGTATTATTATTTTTTTGTATTTTTAAACATTTTTAAAAATACGCGAGTGAAAGTATAATTTTAAGGAACAAAATTAATTCGTATTATTGTACGGTTTTAGCGAAGCTTAGGATGTACTGGTTTTTTTCAACTACGTGTTTTTTATTTCGTTTGTTTTTTCGTGTCGAAAGAACGCTCACGGACTACACGCGTTTACCTTACGGTAGAAAATTATTGGTATGTTATTCGACGTGATTTTCGATTTCCTCAGTAGTTACCTTAGCGTGACAAAAAAATTGCCTAAGAATTTAAAAAAAAAACCGGTAAAATTGTCGACGCGTCCGTTTTGGACATATCGGTTGATTACAATAAATTACTGGCGCCGCTCAGAATCGCTGTTCCGTTACGACGATTTGTATTATTGTTGTTTACAAAATCGAAATAATAGAATTAGTGGCTCACTCGAGTCGATATCCACGGTGTTCCTAATTTTTTAGTTCATTTCGTTTAGTATATTAATACGACAACTTACGTAATATATTAATTATTACGAATTAATATCTTTCCGCGCGTTGAAATCGACATTATTTTGTCGCTTCCGAGACAAATGTTTAACGCTCAAATTTATTCAGTCTGAGCTGTAAATATAGCGTTGAGCACGAAACGTATATCCGTTTTCTGGAAGGACGTTGTTTTCTTCGTTTTTCGAAAGTACGATCGCGATCGTAATTTTTTTACGCTCCCGTCGTTACAATAGTGTCGTCTAGTTAAAGCGCTTTTCGTAATAGGTTTCCTCCAATAAAATTCAACGGGGGAACGGAGCACTATTATTAACCGGAGCTTTCCCGTAGAGTAATCAACATGTAGGTAACGTTTTTCGCTTCCGGGGAACAGATGTATGCGCTTATTCGTTCGCCGTGAAACCGTCGTCGTTGTAACGGTTAAATATATTCGATTTACCACCTGCGCAGCAACGAATATCCCGTACAACGAGGACTCGTGCCCGTAAAACGGCGTGTACGGACGTCACAGTTTAGGAGGGGTTGGGTTTAGCGGCTATCGGATCCAACGATATCGCCGGGCCGGCTGGCGAAGGAATAAATTTGCGTACGCGACGAACGCTGCCGTGCGCGCGTCGTGTACACCGGTGGGTATTGTCTATGAAACGTTATTGACGATGGACACCACGCCACGCACAGTTCGACGAACGTTTAGGTCGGGTGACGAGCGAACTAGCAACCGTCGTTTTTTGGCGGATCGTCGCGCGAATAATTTCCACACGGAATCCTCCTCCCCCGATTCGTAGACGAATACTATCATATAGTAGAACGGCTTGGAAGTTTGTACGTTTCGCGGACCCGTAATAGTAGCGAAAACGGACGTTTCTCGTTTCGAAAGTACTACGAACTACTGAAAATCGATAATTATACCGGGCGTTTTTTTTCTCGCCTTTTAACACTGGCACGGTGCCGTCTTCCGCTCTATTACTTCCCTCTACCCCCCAACCCCCTCCCAATTTGCCCAACCGTCCGTAAAACGGTCGATACTATTTTTACGTAACGTTTTAAGCGAAATAATAAAGAAAGCGCGAAACGTCCAGCCCGTTATTCGTACGGTCTACGTGCGACTCTATTGTCTTGGGCGAAAACGATTGTCCTCACTTATTCCGTAATCATACGCGTTGTTAATAGTGTCCGGGATGTGAACGATTAGAGTTTTCCCCGGGTAAGTTCATTTGTAAAACGTAACAACGTACCGTGTAGGTACGACAATCATTGCTCATTCTGGTCACTCGATATTTCATTCAATTGTCTCCCGTTCTCCTCGCCCCTTCTACCGCCGATTATATTTCACGGTCCGCGTATTACCGTAGCGTATACACACTTAAATATATCCTGCGGACGTTAAGCGCGTAGTGACGACGGGTATAATACTCGACCGATGTGTCGACGCGCAGACAGACAGGTGATGACCGAAAAGCGTATTTTTTATCGAGTCACGTCGTATATACGGTACATACGCGTGTATAGGTAAAACGTAATCGTCATCGGCGACAAACACGTCCGTAATAATTGGTTATATTTCCCTATACGTTATTGTGCGACGATAAATCGTTTACGTTTGTCTTCTTCCGGTTTTTGGAAAAAAAAAACGAACTTCGACGGTCACGTTTTATGTATGTATTACGTTACGAAATTGCGCGGTTTATGAAATTGACAAAAGTAACGTTCGTTCAATATTAATAAACGTAAAAAAACCGTTTCGCGTTAAATTCGGGAAAACGTTTTTTGTACGCCTAATGATAATTAATTAACTATTACCGATAATATAACCGTCGTTACGCCGTATTTACTTCAAAACAACGTACGAAATACAACGTCGTAAAATTCGCGTTTAAACAATCGTATTTATCGTCAATGGCCCTACCCGACGTCCCCGTAGTGGCGTAATTGGAAATTTGTTCCGGGTCAGGGATATCGTTTTTGCATAATTCGTATTTACCTACACGCCCGTATATAAGGCGTTCTAATTTTTTTAATCGTCCCGAATTATAAACGAAACGATTAAGACGCGATAGTCGTTAATATTTCGCGTTTAAAAATCACGTTACGAAATTCGATTGGATCGTAGCGTTTCGTTTTAAGAAAATATCGACGACCGTATATTCTCCCGGACGACGCCGCCGGTTTTCTCCTGCCGTTTTCGAACGTATTTATGGCCCTCCTTCCCCCCCCCTGCGTCCACTTGTATGGAACGTGTAAGTCGTTCGAAAAACGCGCGACCGTACCGGTTCGCGGGACGAAAACCAATCACTCGCTTTATACGTTTCGGACGACGTAAGCGTTTTTTGTTTCGCGGTGGCGAATGGTGTTGTTGGTTTTAAACGTGAACGTCCCAACTGAGTCGTAGCTCGTCCCCGAGGTTTGTAGGTGTAATAAAGTAACGTAACGGAGATTGCGCGCGGAAGGGCGACGACGGTAGTACGGCGGTGTGTGTGTGTGGACTTTGGCCGGGTGGATGAGCGGGCGAGGGCTATCGTTCGTTTCCCTTTCGTGTACTTTATATAGCCATCACGCGCACTAAAAGATCGTACAATAACGTTTCGGCGACTCGGGAAGGAAAAAATAATAAAATAAACCAGAAAAAACACTAGCCGGAAGTCGTTCTTCACAGTGTCTTATATTGTGTATACACATACACGTGCGTGTGCGTGTGCGCGTGATCGTGTGAACGTTTGTTATTCAATTGCCGTATAGCCGAGTGGAGTTTCGAAAGACTCGCGTATTGTATATGTATGTATACGTTTGCGAGATCCACACGCGTGTAAATATAAATTAACACACACACACACGCGCGTTGTTTCATTACTTACCCGTTTTCGAAATATTTTTCGAGAAACGCGTATTATGCGTGCGTGTACACGGGTATAGTAGTCATTGTTTCTCGCGCCGGTTCGTCATTAACCGGCGTGACCTGTCCGTACGCCCGAGAATCGGTCGGTAACGAAAATATTTTGATAAATAACGCGAAATCGCTTCGACGTTTTTATTTCGTCGACGTAACGAGCCGGCGGCGTGTGTGGGTACGTGTGTGTATGTGTGTACGACGTCGTGCGCGTTTTACGAGTCGTGGCGAATGGTTTTTTCTCCGCTCGCCAATATCGTCGCGTGACACGTACCATTTTTTTATACGCGAAATACAAACACGAGCGTCGTCGCATTTCGACTGCGGGTAATTCGGAATTGTCGAATGTGTACATATACCCGTCCGGGTCTTCGTTTTTCGATAAATTCGGTTTTGTTCAACGTTCGAGAACACTTACGACGTTTTCCCGATCGCGATTTGTAGAAGTTTGTAGAAACCGGTCGAAATACGCGAGAATTACGGAATGGAATTCATTTCGTCGTCGTCGTTATTTACACAAAACCACGACGTGGAATATAAGTAAATTCGACCAATTTTTATTTTTTTAAAATAATTTTTAAATTCCAACGATTTCCCGTTTTTGTTGTATTTTTACGTTTAAATACACGAATAACATTTTCGGTTTTACGAACGACGTTCCGAATATTTAATACGAACACTTTAGCGTATAATATTCTAACGACGCTGGAAAAGTTCGGCGCCGCCGCACGGACGGCTAGGAGTGCACGTTAACTACCCACCAGTCACACGGATCATCGGTTAAGAACTTGTAATCGAACGAAAACTTACTAAATTATTCGTGGCCAGGACGCGCGTTAAGTATTTACGTCCGACTATTCGCACGAATTAACGAAATTAATATACTCGTACAATTATCGTTCGATAAAATTGGCGCGCGACCGCGACAATTACAATCGAACGAAACGACGATTCCAACGGTCGCGAGGAATTTATGATTGTAAAAACGTCCTTTACGTATTAAAACGCACGCGTCACGTAGGCCAACTCCGGAAATGTGGCGCTAACGATTACGTTCGAACGGTGGAATTACAATCGTTCGCGCTTACAGCGACCCGCGAAGAATATTCTCGGGAATTGCGTACGCTACTGATTTTCGTCCATATCGTACACGTTGACCGTTGGGTATTGGCCGTGATTATATAACCGGTTTCGTCATTAGCCGATTTCATTACTACGATTTCCGAGCCCGCGATGGATTTTTTTCTCCGAACAATTCGGCCGCGGAACCGCGTTGTCCGTATTATTTTAGGACAATAGACCCGTTATAATTGAACGTCGCGAATCCGAGAAACCGACGGAGCATCCCGTACAAGCGAAACGTGTTCCACCGGTGAAAAAACGGCGGTTTATCGTACAGTTTTCGAGCCGGGGAAAAAATGAAATCGTTTTCGTACGCGGAATATATATATATACGACCGTCGACGAACGCGTTTCGAAAACCATACGGTTTCGGTATTTATATGTCCGCGTAACGGCGCGTACGTACTCTCCATAGCCCGAAAATACGGCGCCCACTCTCTTCCCCCCGTCGTTCGTGTCGCCCAATTTCGTATTGGACGAAAAACGTTTGCCCGCCGACCTTTACTCGCTGTAATTGTCGCGACGAACGCGACGTCGCGACGTGACCTCAGGTGTCGCGAAATTGCCGAACGCCCGCGACGCCTTCGACGTTTTGTTCGCCCGACAAAATACGACGTCGATAAAACAACCCGACGACGTTCGAACCGAACCAACAGTACAATTTCTCGCCCGTCGCGTTTCCATCGTGCCGGGCCCGTTACGGGACGTTTTCGTCTACGTTTCAGGTTTACATTGCGTGTACCACGCGCGCGCCGACTGGCGACGTCCGTCGGGTAAATGTGTATTTGGTCGAACGCGTTTTCGGCTCGCAAAACGCCCGCGTTCGACGCCAATAATGAATACACGTTCCGGAACAACGGTACGCGTGGCGTCGACGTTACGTTACCGAATTACATTGAACTTTACCGTTTTTCGGACAGCGTTTACGAACTATTTCGCCCATAGAATCGGGCGACGCCCGACAATATTGTTTTACACGCGACGTTTATTTTTTTGAACGCCCGTTTCAGCTACGGACCAAACATCCGTCTCGACGAACGCTCGGACTAGCACGACGATACGCGTAAGGTTGGCCAGTGTCCGTCGGTCGGAATTCAATTCGTCAAAGACGCGCGTGTTCACCGATAATGTGGTCCGTTCTGTGTACTTAAACGAATCGATCGTGGCCGTTCATACGGGTGACGCGAACGCAATACACACACGCTACCGAACGTCCGCGCGGCTTTCGCGAGATTACCAATTTGGCGCGTTAAACACCGCGCGTTCGTGTGTGCATACATACACGCATTTGTTTTCTTCGCGGAGAAATAAAACGTTATCGGTCGGAGAGCGTTCCGGATATTTCCGAAAAACTTCGAGCCGCGACTGTTCGAGACGCACGGTATTTCGGTCGGTCCGTTCGGAATACGTCCGATTTGTATACGCGTATTTCGTACGCGTAATAATAATAACGCACGCCGGTTTATAAGAGTGACATTCGACGACGTGTATATATTATTTTATGTTTCTAGTCGTTCGTATTAACGGGTGACATCACAAAGGGGGCTTATTTTTACGACCGAAAAGAAACATATTGGTAGAACGTGTACACATTTTAGCTATAGCGGGCAGATTAAAAAATGTACATTCCACGCACACGCACGCGCGCGCACACACACACGGGCGTACACACGAACGAGTTTTAAAGTATCGTAAATGCGCTAGTGTTTTTTATTATATATATATATATATATATATATATATAGAGTACGTTCGAATATAAGTAATACGTAGTGTATATATATACAGCGTGTTGCCGACAATAGCGCACTAAACTTTGGTTGTACGCGTTATCGCGTAATTTGTTTTTAAATTAATTTTCGTATACACGCCCGTCGTTTATATTTTTAGTTTTTTAGATTCGTTCGAAAACGTTACTTTTTTCGTACAATTCCGAATGGCCGTTTCGTCGAATTACTGACGTAAAACAAAAAACCCGTTTTTTCCCGATATTTTTTCGTAACCAATTTATCGAAAGTTTTTTGCCGACGTACTCGCGCGTTCAACCCGAAAATATCGCCCGGAACCAGGCGGCCATGTTGTACGAGTGAAAACGTTTAATAAACGCGCGTTCGTCGTACAAATATTGTACGCTCGATTTGACCACCGCGCGTGTCGTTCGGTCGTTTCTCCAACCAGCGAAACGGAATCGTACGACACTCGCACATTACGCACACGTGCGACGTGACGAACATAACCTTAGCCGTCCCACGTGTGCGTAATCGTATTATACGACGCGTGTGCGCGCGCGAATTCGATTTTGGCCGTAGTCGGCGACGAAAATAAATTAAATACGCGAATCGACCGTCGAACGGATTGAATCGGCCGATTCGGTTCGATCGGACGTGCCGTCGTTGACGACGAGTAGTTACGTTTTTGTTGTCTTCGTCGTGGTCGTCGGGTCCGCGACGTATTTTCGTTTGTACCAGCGACGCCGCCATCACCGTTTGAACACGTCCGGTCGCGTCTCGAACGGACAACGGTAATTGTTGTTGCACACGTTCCGTTCGCTCAGTCTCAACCGTCGTGGAACCGCGCGCTCGGTTCGAAGGTTTAAGAATACTGCGGTTACGTCCGGTAACCGTGTAGTCTCCGGCGACACTTGCGCGCGCGCGAAAATTTCGAAAACGAAACGGCGACGGACGAGAACGTACGTGTACCGTTCGCGGTAGTGTCTTGTCGACATTTCCCTCCAATCCTTAGGTCTTAGCGAATTGTCGTCGACCGCGTTTCTTGTCGACGGCACGATCGTGACCCGGTTAGTTAGGACCGCGGTAACCGGTGAATTATCGTACGGTTTTACCGAAAGTTATCATTTCGTTTACGTCCGCCGGTACTAAGGTAACGTTTTTATCGCGATAATAAACACGTACGTTTTTTGTTTGTTTTCGCAGGTAGTTGCGGAGTGCCCGATATGACGTCGATATCGGACATAGACGAGGACGTCATAAATCGCAATCTGCAAACGAGATATTCGGAGAATCGCATATACGTATCCTTTTTTTTTTTTTTTGGTCGTCGTCGGTAAAGTATTCGTGTTTGTAGAACGCGACTGATACACGTAATCGCGTGTAATATAGAAAGTTGGCGGCGGCGTGGGGGGGGGGTGAATACCGGATGTACCGTCGTAGATATCCGTTAATTATGTACGATACCTATACGGTGTTGTCAGCCTCGTATTGGTTTTAACCGGGAAACGGAGGGGGTACCGTCGTATAGTGGCGGAGTGACTGGCGCCTAGGTTTTTTGTTTTACGAAATTTCGGCGCGCGCGCTTCGCCCGTCGAAGTCCGCGTCGCGACCCGGACGGAGTAAGTAAAACGTTCGTACCTATAACGAAACGCGTTCGCGTCGTAACGCGTCGAACGAATTTCGGCGTCGCGAACTAATTAGCCCGGCCGTGCGCCCGCTTTTCGTGATTAAATTCGTCGCGGCGTTTCAAACGGTTTGCGTTCCGTCGTTCCTACACGACGCCGTATATTATAATTATAGGACTTCGGGTATGGGATGCGGAGGGTACGAGGACAGGAGGATGGGAGTCGACTTACTCGAATTTGTTTATGTCGCGTTATAATTACGGTCGTAAAACGTTCTCGGGCTTAACGAAACAAAAAAAAAAAAGCCGTTTTCAATTAATCGACGTAGCGGTTATTCGACGAACGAAAATTGTAGCGTCTTTGGCCCAATAAACGCGCGTACGCGAGCCGTTTTTAAAACGCCACGCGACCAACCGCGAATATTCGACGCCAGCGATCGCGATCTAATTATCTATACGTTCGCGCGAGCGTTCAATTCGAACGCGTGCGTATATAAATATATATATATATATATATATACGTACGTTGAATATTCGCGAGATAAGGAAACGCGGTCGAATTTCGCAACGTACGGTCGATTATGTTTTATCTTCGAGCCGAACGATTATTGGTACGGTACGTAGGAAGTTATTCGTGATATTTCGACGGTTTATCGGCGAACAACGCGATACGCGCGTACCGTTCGATTATCGAATTTTAATTGAAATTGTCGGCGCGTTCCGTTGTTTTCCGCGCGTTCGACGCGCCGCGAAACGAAAAAGCGCCGCCGAAAAATACCGAAACGTTAATAAACCGCGCGTGTTCTGTTCGGCGTTTATTCGAACGGAATCGACGAACGTTTGTCGAAATCAAATCGAACGGTCCGGTAGTATTTCGTTTTTCGAAAAAAAAATACCGCTACGAAGCCACTAAACGGATTTCACCGATAAATATACGCGCGCAAACTTATAAACGTATACACACGCACATATATATAGACTTAAGGGTGTCGATATAGTTTCATTTTTATTGACGTTCGATGGGAGTTCGTGCACGCGCGCGTGGTGTACAAACATTGAAAAATGACGTACCGTAATCGGTTAAGCTATATCCGAATAACGAGAAAACAAAAAGCACTCCCTTCCCCGAGTGAAATTCCAGTTTTTCTTTTTCTCGGTTCGTGTACAACGGCGCTATATTTAGTAATCGCGCGTAAATAAAAGCGAGTACGCCGGCCGGTTTAAAACGAAACGAAAGCGTTCAACACAAAAAAGAAACTCGCTCGTCCTTTTAACGAATTTCGAAAATTTCACCATTCACGAGTTTCCTCTCCCCCTCCAAACCCCCATTTTGTTTTCGCGCTTACGTGGTCGCGTAATACACGTCGCTTAATCGATCGGAATTTATAGCGCGCGCGCGCGAATTTATAACCCGACGATACGCGGATCGATTACGACTTGTCCGAAATGATTCGCGTAAACGGGCCTTACCCTAAAAAGAAAAACATACTCGCCAACGGAATAGCGTATTAGTTTAAAACGAAATTCGAAGTATTTAATCGAAATTCCGGAAACAATTTTCACTCGTGTGTGTTAACGTCTGTGTACTGTATCAAGGTTTAACGCCGACGTACCGGAAACGTATTCATTTCGGAGGGAAACGTTTTTAGCTTTTCGGGACGGTAGCCTAAATGTTCTCCACTCCCCTCCACACACGCATACACACATACATAAACCGATTATATTCGATCCGTGTCGTCGTTTCGCGCGAATATTTATCGCGACCCGCCCGAATACGCGTACGGCCGATCCGTTACTTACGACGAACAAATCGACATTTTCTCGTGAACGTAATATTATTCCTACGAGCGTCGTTCCGAAGCGCCTTCGGTTCGGTTGTCTAAGATACTTAGACGCGACGATAATTATACAAATATTTCCTACACGAACACGACGTACACATATATATATATATCGTCCGTTATTCTTTTCTCCCGTCGTCCGTGATGACGGTACGAAAAGGTTATACGTAGTGTACTTATAAATATATTCGTGTACTAACGTGGTACGGGAATTTTTATACGTATACAGGGTAGTTTTGTTTTCGAACCGACGGTTAGGTTAGAAAACACGCACGGGCGTGAGTAAGAGAAAATCACCCAGTAAGAGAAAATCACCCAATATATATATATATATATTACGTACTCGCACGATACCGTCATCGTCGTGACAATAACAATAATAATACGGCTAATGACGAACCCGTTTTTTTCGTCGTATTTATTTTCCACTACTTCGTGTATTTAACGACGGTCCGCGTCACACGTTCGACACGCGTCCGTGTCGTGCCACGAACGACACCGTAATACTCTCTTACCGATCGGGTGACTGGGCGCTCACGCGCAATTATATTTACGAACGTACGCGGGCACGTTTTTTGTTTCCACTCGTCCCATCGCGGGCCAGAATGGACGTCCTCTCATCCCCCCCGGTCGATTATCGTGCGATTATTATTGTCGCCCGTGTTGCCCGCCGATCGTGTTCTCCGCGCACCACCGTCACCGACCGACCGACGGACGGATGAGTCACACGCCGCGGCCGCCACCCCTCGAAAACTCCGTCGAGCCCGGCCTGTGTGCCAGTTTAATGACGACGGGCGCGACCGACCGACCCCCGGACGACAACGGTCACGCGGATTCTGACACGCGCCCGACATATTCTCGGGACGATCGTCCTCGTCGGACATTCCCCGGTAACCCACTACGCCCGACTTAGTCGTTGAGACACGATCGATTCGACGTTATCGCGAACTGTTTCCTAATTCTTGCCGTCTCGGTTTTTTTCTTCTAATAACTCCGCTCGATTGCCCTTCCACCCTTCGCGCGTCCACGTCGTTGCCTGTATATTCTCTCGTCGCCCTCCACTAGCTCCGTATACAATTTCCGGAACAAAGAGAACGTTCGTTCGTGGCCACGTAATAATAGTGTTTCGTTCGTCGGCTTTGTACTCGCTAATTGGTCGAATCGTCCGGCACCGCGTACGTTCGGTAACGAAAATTTCGCGAACCCGTCGTCCTCTTCGCGTTTCTTATAATTTTCGATAGGGGGGGAAGGGAGAGGGTTAGTTTAGGGTTCGGGAAGTAGTTTCGAGAACAACAATCTTGTATTCGTTTACATCGCACCGCGCCATCCGTTTCCTATGTACGCGTTCACGTTTTTCGCGCACTTATGGCGTTTTTTCTACAGTTAGTACATTATGGGTGGTTAAAACGAGGGGGATTTTTGTTTTTTGATCCGAGCAAGAAGGAGTCGAATCGCTTTTTTTTTTTAATATTCAAATTTGTTTATCGACCAATAAATTATTCATACCGAGATTTTATTACGCGGTTTTTATGCGCGATAGTTTCTCGGGTACAGTAAATAGGGTTACCTCGGAAAACTGCAAATCCGGATTTGGGGGAGGGTGTTGGACGAGTTGGCCAAGCACATTTTGAACTACTTAAAATCGGTAATTAAACGATAATTAGTCACGATTAATAATAACGTTCACGTAGTAAAGCGGCTTAGGTAGATTTAGAAGGTAGTCGATACCGAGTTATTAAAAAATTACTTAAAAGAAAACAATAATAGTCGAACAATAATAAACTTTGTTAATTTAACTTTTCTCGATTTACATTTAATCGTTTATACACGAAACGCGTATTACATTTTAAAAGTAACGATATTTCAAAGTTTGAAGCGAAACTTCGCTTTAATAAGTTTCTCGCCGGAACCGAAAGGCGTTATTACACGAGCACACCCGGTGCCGTCGCGGTGTTATATTTAAAACAAACTCGTTTAAAAAAAAAAACGGGAAAAGAACGCGTATTTTTCGGGGATTTTTTTTTTTTTTTTTGGGGGGGGGGGTGAGAGTAAAATAACTTGTAATCTCGTAAAATGGTCGTCAGTTTAGTTATTTGATTTCTCGAATGTTTTCGGGCGTTTTAGGAATTTTCGTAACTGAATTTCGAAAACAACTTTACTAAATTTGAACCCGAACGACGTTGAGCGAGAGAAATATGGCGTAAAATTTAATTAGTCGAATTTACCGGTATCACCGAACTGCCTATAGTGAGTTCTGAATGAATTGTCGAGCTTCGGCAACGCCGTAACACTAAAAGCGAATACGTCCGGAACGACTAGATCGACGTTTAAAAACGGTCGTTGTCGTCATTTCGAAATCACCCTCAATCGGTTTTATTCGTTAAAAATTGGCGCGGCCAACGCGCTTCAATCGTCGTTGTATTCAAGTTTCGTTTTAGCTACAATAGGCGGGCGCACGTCCAAGGCGTTCGCGTCCGCGACGTAACGAGACGATTTTCGTCACAAAAACACGTCCGTACTTTATACGTATGGACGCCATACGGTTAAGGTTTATCCGAATTTTCGAAAGACGCGCGCATCTTGGCGTTTACGCTAATCTCGAACTCGTTAAAGGCGACCGCGGCGGCGTTACAATTGTATCGACGGTATTCGTACGATACCCCTTAACGGATCATCCGTCAAACGCGTATAATTTAAATACGCGACTATGAATTACGGACGGCGTTTCCGAATAGTTTACGTAAACTTTTAGGAAACAATTTTCGATCATTTCGATGGAAATCGCCGACTACGTTTCCGAATTTGTAGGGACGTCGGGTAAATCATCGTCGCGACCTTTCGGCTACTATCCGTTCGCTTTTGTTCCTCTTCGCGGACGGCCCGAAACGAATACAAAAAGTTGTCCGACACGAGACCCCGGCACGTTATTTCACGTCCGGTTGTCGCGAACGAACTCCGTGACACGTCGTTTAATTAAAACTTCGCGCCGAAAGTCCCTACATACGCGGCCCGTGTTCCGAAGGGACCGCTTTCGATTGCGCTTAGTTTCCTGAAAAATTGTCGTCGACACCGTACGGCAAAAATACGTCAAAACTATCGTGTACGCGAGAGTTGCTAATCCCAACGGACGTTCGTCCGGGTAGCGTTTAATCGTAAGACGCTTGGTGTCGCGACTATTGTGAACGCCGCGAACTTATGTATACAGAGTACATACGCATTCGGAAATTCGAGTTTAGAAATTGCTTTTCCGTCGAACTGGCCGTAATTATTATCGGTGACGAGCTCGAAACGAAATTTTCGGTCGTTAGTACTCGTTAGTAAAGTTTATCGCGTTTAGTGACGTTCGAATCCGTAAATAATATAGACGTGGCTTTCCTCCCCGAAACAAATTACGATTTAGGAACGAAGCGTAAATTATAAACGAAAATTTAGCGAATTATTATAGCGTTTATACTCGACGGGAATATAAATCGTCGCCGTCGTCACGCGTGTCCCGTCCAAATACTTCCTCGGAACGTACTTTGGGATACGATCGCTTTTGATTATCCGCGTGTATCCGCCGGCCGTTTTTAACTTCGCGGCGAATATTGATATTTTTTTCCCCCGATCGACATACCGAGACCGTGGGTCCTATCGTTTTATTGCCGATATTTCGTAAAAAAAAAAATGGCCAGACGTATGGGCGTACGCAAAAAAACCGTTTACCCTCGTTGTAACGAACACATAAATATACGATACGAAGATTGCGAATACGAGTTTAATAAGTTCACGGGACCGTCGGAGACGAATAGAGACGACAATTTTTCCCGGCTGACGGAATACGGACGCTGTTTTTTTCGTCGGTTCTCGCGGGACGTCGCGCTTACGGTAATTTTACGGAAATTCGAAACGATTATTTACCGACTTGGCCCCGGGAAGTAGCGTACGAATCGCGGGCACCTACTCGGCGTTTACGAACGTCGACATCGCCACCGCGTTTCATTCTGTTCGGAATGTTCGAATAGGAGGGAATTTCGGAAAATCTCGTTTACCGTTCGCGTCAACTGATCGATAAGCACCGTCTCCGTAAACACGCGATTTCGAACCGTCGCCGAAGTTCTAAAAATACGTCGCTTTTCCGGTTCGCCGAGTGCCGCGAGCGTACACGAGCCGTATAAGCCGTATGTATCGCGCGTGTTTTCGTTGTCTCTGTCGACGAAGTTCGCGTAATCTTTCACGCGTAAAACGTTTAGAACTTTAAATCGAATTACAGACGATACCGCCGTACGTCCGAAACGAATAACAAGCCCCAGTCGAAAACGATCCGTTTATTATTTTAATAACACGTCGCTCGTCAATACGCGATAGATAGGTAGATTTCGCTTTTATGTTCGTGATATTCGATACTTTTCGGTGCCGTTTTCGTCGAGTAATCGCCGTCATTTCGATAAACGTGTACGAATATACGCCCAGGGGATCGAATAATCGTATCCTATACGATATATGTCGTATAAACACGACGTTTTCGAAGGCTCACGTTAAGAATCGTGCGACCGACTGGTCGGTGACGCCGTTGTTCACGAAAGAAGGGGTTTTCGTTTTTCAGTATCGAAAAGTCGATAAATGAACGCGGATCCCCGGGCCGAAATTATTATTTGAACGGTCGACGGCGATTTTCGGATCGGGGGTCTCTGTGCAAACGGATTTCCGGGCCAACGTGCCGGAAGTGGCGACGAAATATAAATCGAATCGTAAACCGTGTTCGGCGAGTACACGTGACGTCGGTGTTTCGCACGGGTCCGAAACGCTTAACGGGTACAGAAATAGCTTTCGTCCGTCGTTCGTGAACCGGGGCGGCCGCGCGTACTGGATAATATATCGCGACGGTAATTTCGTTTCGAAGTTTTACGATTTTTTTCGTTCCGTCCGATACACCGCCGACGGCCATTTGTCTGCATTCACCGTCCCTTCGCATTTTCCAAAAACGATTTCGATACCCGTCGACTTTTATTATTGTCGTTTAACGAAACGGAATACGTTCGGTGCGGACGTCGCGTGTTAAGCGCCCATCGTGCGAGACGAGTCCGATTCGGCGGGATAGGACAATCGGTCAACGTTTATACGAAAACTTGGCGATATCGTAAGAATACGAATATATCATTTCGTCGTACTTCCCCATGTTCTATTACGCTCGTCACCTCTCCAAGAAAAACTCTTCCCCCCCCTGGGACGAACGAAATTTATTAATTCGTCGTTACGGTTGAACGTTTTGCGCGCCATTCGTCTAGACGAGATTTGATCGTTCTTTCGTGTTTCGAAAACATTTCCACGCCTAATTCGGTGGTCGCCGATAAAAACGGCGGAACGTACGCCGGACGTGCCCGAAATACCGCCGCGAATTTCGGAACTTCGGCATTGTCTCGAATTCGGCGCAACATATGATTGGCTAGTGTCCGGAGACTTTTTGAAATACGAAACAGTCGTCACATAGGGTGGGCGAAGTGATCAGGCCCCGGGAGGGGGGGCGGTACTTTGATCGTGACGTTATATCGTGCGACGAATAATACGAACGACAGTTCGTCGTCGTCGTATCGGTAAAATTGATTTAAAAAATTTCCGGAACGCGTCGGTGGAACGAAATAAAAGCACGAGGAAAATGGTATCGGAGACTTTTTTTTACCGCGGTCTCGTCGCGACGAAATGTTTCCAGACGAAAATTCGTAACGTTTAGTTTCGCCGTCCGCCGGACATTCCAAAATATTGTCCGGGCGTTTTTCTTCGGACACTTTGTACGAAATACCGCCGGCCAACGCGTTCGCATATCGTGTCGACGGCGGTCGATTTTCGGAAGAAAAAAAAAACGTTTCCCCATAATAGTACAACGTTCCGTTTTCGCTCTGTACGCGCAGCGTGCACAAGTGCCCGCACTTATTAGTCGCGTTCGTTGATTAACGTTTTTTACTCGGCCGTTCCCCCGCACTACACGCGCAAGCGGTGTTCATGTCTTGTATGCATCCACTCGACCCAGTTTTTATTCGACTCGCGAAAAGCTCTTTCCGTCTCGACGACTCTCGGCCCGCTTTACCGCGCGTTCGCTACTAAACGAACGCTATTGTGCGGCCGCTGTGTGACTTGGCGACTTCGGCGTCTGAAACGTTAGTATCTACACTATACGTATAAATCGCGGTTACACACACGTACTCATTATACGGTTAGGTTAGGTATACATGGTTAGGTGTACATGGTTAGGTGTACGGTATATATGAACGGTACTCGAACGCGGCGATAATGTAAATGTCCGACCGTAGTGGGTTTTTAAATAGACGGGACACGAACGACGACGGGTGGATATCGTGGACACCGTTAGTAGACGGGCTATTGGACCGGCGTTAAAAATGTCCGACGCGAAATTCTCGATTCACCACGGTAATCGTTTTAACGGAACGTTCATTCACTCGCCGGAAACGTACCGTAATCGCCGATGTTTCGGGCGCGAACTATTTACGTTGAAACGATCAGGGGACGGACGTCCAAATGTAATTTGGTGTGGCGTACTTAGACCCGAATTTCGGGTAGGTGGGAGGGGTGGCGGTTAATTTTCAAATAAACGATCCTGACGAAAACAAGACGCGTCATAAACTTTAATAGATTATTAATATTTAACCGACACGTTATGTTATTGTAACGTGTATTATTGAAGTTTAAAATTATTATAGACGTCGTAACGTGGCTGGCACGTGAAAAGAATCCACACCGACGGTTTCCGCCGAAAATTTTACGGAATTATTCGTTAAAACGTTATTACGGTCGCGGGGCGGAAACGGTTACTTTGCCGGAGGGGGGGCTCCGGGTACTGAAATCCGAGGGACGAGACATAAAACGCCCCGGTTAAGCCATTGTTCGTATTTTTTGAACGCGTACACGCGCACGGACGGCGTAGAAGTACGTACCGTATATTCCCTTCGCGAACGGGACGACGCGGTACGACTGTACAAACGTCGAGGTGTTTAATCCCTTATTCCCCCCCCCAAAATGAATAAAACCACCTGTTGTTGTCGCGTTCCCGGCAGTTCGACGTATAATAACGGCTATTGTGTTCACGTGCTTGGATTCGTCACAGGCGTCACCGGTTCCATATATATTGGATTTAATCCCCGGAACATTACGGTTACGAATTAATTTTTCCGAATCCGTTTCGCGGCCAATTCGGCTAATATCGCGAAACGTCAAACACTGGGTAGTGTGTTACGCGTGTCCGTGATACGGACAATGGCGCGCGAAAACCGTCGTCGGCCAGCCGGACGTGAACCCTTTTTAAGTCGCGCGTGTTCCCGAAAATTCGTCGGGCCAGAGGATAAAAAGGGCGAGTGTTACGTTTCGGATATCGGAAAATGTTCGCCTCCGGTTGTGGCCGTCGTTACGGTAACCGCGTTTGGATAAGGTGGTTACCGAAAGTGGACGCGAAACGAGACCGGTCACCGCCGGAGTGAAACGTCGTCCGGGTAACGGCCGTCGTTTATTTCGGGACGCGCCGACTAATCGTTACGTTCCGACGACGTTTACGAACCGTATAAATTGTAACGAAAGCGCCGCCGTATGGTTCGGCGATGGCGATTTCGGACGAGGGGGGGGGCAACGAACTGTGGCGAGACGGACGACGAAAACGCGTAACCGTGTTTGGTCAGGGACCGACCGGGTAATAAACGGAGACGACGTAATTACCAGACGGCGGGTACCGTACGAACCGACTCCGGCGGCCATGTCGTCGGGGCCTGCAGTACACGCGTCCCCTACAGTAATAAATCGACGACGGCGCGCGTCTATATTTACGTATCGTACGACAGGAGGCACACGTGTCGTCGCCACCGCGTCGTGTCCGTCTGGGGGGGGGGGAGAGGACGAAACGACGCTCCCGTTTTTGTTTCGCTCGACGAAACGCTCGAGAAACCACCTTCCGCCCTCCGCGACGTCGCCGATAATAAAACGTCGTGTCGCGTTCGAAGTCTCCGGGGTTGTTCGACCCGAAAAGTTTCGGACGTTTTTGAACGGTTCGTAAGTTCGTCGAACGTTCGCCGCGCCGAGAGCAGTGGCTGTATCGTTTAAATTGGTAAATAATTAGCGATTTGCTAACGAAGCGAAAGTTACTAAACGTGTTTGGCCACACGGTTTACGCGGAACGCGAACGAACGACGAATTTAGCGAAACGTGCACGTTTCGTGTGTTCGACGGATAAAGTAACGGGGGCGAAGAAGAGGAAGTTTTTACTTTTTTTTTAAAAATAAAACGCAAACACGTGTCGGCGTTACACGCGTAGGGAGAGTAGTAAACGTTAAACGCGAACACGAATACGAGCGCGCCCGGGTGACTTTCGGAACGCGACGCCCGTGTAGCAACGGGTAACGTGTCGAGTATTCGAAAAAGTCGCGCGTCGAGTAAAACTAAAATAAACAAAAAAAAAAAAGTGTAAAACCGTTAAAATCGTCCGGCACGACGGGAGGGGGCCGGTGGATTGGTACGCAAACGAGCGGCTAATTTTGGCGCGTTCAAATCGATAACGTAAGACGATTCGGCGTTCGCCAACGACATTTCCTTAACGTCCATTCAACCAACAGACGTACACCGGAACGATATTGGTCGCGGTCAATCCGTACAAGGAGTTGGGCATATATTCGAACGTGAGTATATACCGTTATCGTTATTATATATGGGACGTTTTCAGCTGATCCGAAAACTTTCGGATTACGTATCGCGTCAAATTGCCAGAGAAAAAATACGCGCCCGGGCACAGGGGAAGGGTCGTATTTGGACATTTGTCCCGGTGGGGAGGTGAGCGGCCGGGACGTCGGGTTATTTGCCGATTTCTGACCCGGGGAGGGGAGGACCTCGAAAACGGAAATTCCCGGACACGAGGATGGACTCTTCTCGTTACCCGCCATCACGGTCCCGAATAATCGCGTATATTCGACGTTCGGTAGGGCCGTACGTATCGATAACGGCCGAGTGAAACACGATTAGCGCCCGAGGTACAAACGGTGTCCGTACAAACGCGCGTTCGTCCGTGAAATCCCCGGGCACGTGTACGTAAAAAAAAAAAAAAACCAAAAACGGCCGAATCGTCGTCGCGTCCGAACGGGCAAAAGTCCGCGGCGGGTGTGTTCGATAACGTTGTACGTTCGGACCGTAGACCGGTGGACGAATAATCGCCGCGGACGTCATTCCCCGGAGCCGTTGGTCAAATGTTCGGCGACCATTCGGACGGGCCCGACGGATAATCGTGACGGTGTTACGGCGACGTAAACTGTTGTTGTTTAATCGTACGGGCGGATTCGCGGATGACCGCGGGGAAACGGACGATGGCCGCCGGTTGTTGGCAACAGTAGCCGAACCGTATTTCGTCCGTGACGTACGAGGGTTCGCGATTTAGTCGCGCGACGACACGGACGCGGTCGTTTTGCTCGATCGTTTTGTTTTTTGTGTTTTGTCGCCGAGACGACTATTGGGGCGCGCGACCGGGTCGGCGTGAAACGCGGCGACGTTGTAACGGATCGGACGCGCGCCGAACACGGAAAACGATTAAACGAGACGTCGCCGGAGCGTTAATAAATAAACGAATTTACGTATAGACGAGTAACAATCGTACGCCCCGAACAACCCTGTACACATATATATATATATGTAGGGGTGTGACTCAGTCGGTGGCGGCGGTGATAGTAAACGCGCGCGGGAGGCCTCCCGGTGTATTGATCTGTTGTGGCCGGTGCGGAACGCCGGCGAAATTTTAGCATTCCGAGTTCTGCCCTGCACTACCGCGCACCCCACACGAGTGCGCGCGCGCGACTTTATTTCGACGCAACGGGCGTGCGGTTAGGACGACGCCGTCGTGTCACGATCGTCGTCGGCGTTTCCACGTGCGCGCCGGCCACCGTCGATGTTGTTTTCTGCGCGCGTAAACGCGGTCGGCGTACGGAATTCGCGCGCGGATAATTAGCCGTATACGGAAAAATCGGCTCCCGAAATCGCTGCCCTCGAGAATCGGGACAGTACGAGACGAAAACGGTTTTCGTGCGGTTATCTCGACCGTCGCAACGTTTACTATATACGACGTCGGTATTTTCGTCGGCGGACGGTCCGCTCGGTGGGTAAAAGTCGCTTTCGATTCGAAAACGTTACCGAAACGACTTTTATCGAATCTCTGCCGTTCTCCTCGACGATCCGTTGTTCGAACGAGCAAAACGGCGTACGTTTCCGCCGGTAACGTCGCTACGAAATTTCGTAACCAACGTCCGGTTGTACGGAACCGTCGCGGACGTCCGCAGCGGCGACGTGACGGATGTTTTCTACTCCGTCGCGCCTACGTAGAGTAAGCGAACGGGAATACGCGTGAAACAATGTACCGACCGCGTAATCGGTTCTATATACAAATATTTAAAATTACCGTATTCAAATACATTCTACGTGTACTTGTGTTCACGTTCGGCGAAAACGAAAAATGTAACGCGTCGCTCAGAGCGCTCTCGGATTCCATTCGCGTACGATACGCCGCTGGAAATCCCGTTCGGGTTCGTAAAATTCGTAACGACGATCCGGACACAGCGTCGTCTGTCCGTTTGTTTCCCTCTCGCGCGGCCTTCGAACGCGGTTCGACCGCGCGCTCTTTCCGAAATAACGCGTCGGACGTTTTCGCGGACTTGTCGCCGCCAACGCCGTCGTTCAAACACCGTTTTCCGCCGATTTTTATAAATATTTCCGCGTCTGCCGGGACCTCGGTGTATTCGTCGGTCTACGTCGGTATCCCGGCGCCACGGACCGTTTTATCGAGCGCCGCCGTTTTTCGACCACTTTTACGGACGACCGCCGCCGCCATTTGAACGTCCGGCCGGGCTATTAAACGTGGTAGGGCACACGTGTTTACCGTACAATATCCGATTCACTCGAGTGAAATTATAAATAGCGTTTCGGCGTTCGTCGAAAACCTTTTAACACGCGCCGGAGTTCCGACTGTAATTTACCCACGAACGCTTTTCGTCTTTATTACGTCCCGTTTACCGTCGTCGTTGCTCCGCGCGTCCACTCTTTAAATAACGGATTCTAGGAGGTCGCACACTCGCCTGCCGGCCCTCCGCCCGTCTCATATCGGCAATAAGCGGCCCGGTAAAAATAGTCGCGTACTGTCGTTACCCGGCGGGGTCGTTCGTTTAAAGGGACGAACGGTTAGTCTCACGAGTCTCCCGTCAAGGAGGTTTCCGTCCATGTCGGCCGGAAAAACGTACTCGTTCGGTCGGTTCGCTAATTTGCTTTGTCCACCCGTTATTGTTTTCGATTCTCCGGGTCTGCGCGTATCATATCGGTTTGTAGGTACCGCGCCGACGAACGTTTACCGTACGCGTGTGTGTGTGCGTATACAGATATAATACGGCCGGGCGCCAAGTGTTTGGAAAAGCGCGGTCGTTCGAAAAACGAACACTCGGAGTTTCGTATCCGAATTTGTCCCGTTGTTGTTATCGCGCGCGCGCGCGCGCGTGTGTGTGGCTTCACGTTGTGTTTCGTTCGGGCCCGACGTGGCCGCCGTCTTCTCCGAAAATGTCGCGCGACCCCCGTGACCGTACGCCGAGGGCGAAACGACATTTCGGATCGTGTCTCGGTGACCACGAATATTCCTTAACGAAAACCCGATCGTTTTAAGCGGTCGATTATAAAAGGACCGCGGTAATAACGGTTCGTTCCACCGACGACGTTGGTCGGTTTAAACGGTTACGCGGGTACGTACAAGAACGTTGTTTACACGGCGTATTCGAAACGGCCGTGAGCGATATATTTTCCAACGAAATTGACAAATCGGATACGTTTCCGAGTGGCGTGCCGAGCGAGACGATGACAACGACAAACGTCGCAAAATAAACCTCTCTATCTCTCCGTGTTCATATATATTTTTTATGCGGTGTCGGGAAATTAAAACGGCGTTTTCAAACACACGCGTTCGGACGATTATCGGGTTTTATATACGAAATCGTTTTCGGGTTTTTTTTCAGGTAATTCCCAACGGGGGGACGCTATCGAGGGTCATTCAACGGTCGCGCGTTTTTCGTTCGCGGCACGTGATTCGAACGTGACAGTCGTACAATGTTTTGACTTCGCCGTGCGACGGACGGGACGGAACGTCGCGAAACATTATTTCTCGGAGGCGCGCCCGGTTTTCCGTCGAACCGTCGCGGACGGGCCGACCACCACACCGGTACGCCGTTCGGACGCGTGTATATCGGCGGACGGTCCGCGTTTATTCGCCACCAACTCGATCCGTGTTCGTCGGCCGCGCATTTGTCGGCGCTCGTTCCGGGCGGCGGCGACGCGGGTCGTCGTAGCCCCGGCGCTTCCGCTGTCGGTATATGCGGTGAACGCGACAC
>JAIPRN010001197.1:0-51881 GCA_025469175.1 Geopemphigus sp. TES_GeoC_2020 | reverse complement strand
TAAGAACTACCACTTCTTAAAAACTATCACATGAATGGGTGCGCGGTGACAGGACAATAACCTGCCACGGGGCAACCATTTACATCTTCCGTTACAAAATATAAAAAAAATATAAAAATAAACTTCTTCCCCTATTTAGCGGCCTAGCTAAATATTTAACCATAATAATATGTGCACGTCATTAAAAAAAGAAATTTTGTTGAATCTTACGATACATCATACTTTTATTCGAAAATAATCGTATTTATATATCAATGTAGTTTCAAACCATGATATTCAATATTGGAAAATCGGCGCATTAATATCAAATTAAAGCGTTCCTTTGCGGGTTATCGTTCGAGCGTTCGATGTTACATTTTGCTTCTCTGCGGTCGAGTCAAAAATCCCAGTAGGTAATCGAATTTTTGAAGTTGACATCATAACGCCGCACGTCGGTTTAGAAACAATTTGTAAGCAATACACGCGTAAGAATAAACTGCATGTCGAAACACAATTTTCGTGCTTCTTTCATTTTATTCACGTCATTCTTTCATTACTTCTTTTGAACAGAATTCGCAAATATTTTGGTTCAAATGGAATATGTTAAATACTACGAGCCGATAAGTTCCAACAGTTTAAAAATTAGTTATTGATAATATAATATCTTACCAATATCCGAGACTAAACGCGTGTAAATTTAGTTTTGAAATAAACGACGGCGGCGTCTTGGAGGCAATACGTGAGTAACACTTATCAAGATGCCGTAGGTTATAAAAACAGAATAATGTATATGTCTTACGAAGACTCGTGAACGTGAAATCAACGAGTTAAATTATTACGGACGTCTACTCCGAATTTATAGTAACATAACTAATCGTCGCTGATAGCGGTAATTTTGTTTTGTGCTCTAATCCCTACCCCCCTCACCCGTCACGGAACCTTGCTCGAACAATCTTGCCCTTGCCGATACGTCATTTGAATAATTCTCTCGTAACCTGCGTCCTGTATAATCGAAATCTATACGACCGTATTAATTTCGCGTTGCTATAATAATATCGTAATCGAGTATTTGTAATAACGTACGTTCGATTGTGTTGTATCAGTAATCGATAGGCGAAAATTTTAGTTTCTCGATATACGAGACTCAATCGTTCATTTTTGACTAGGCGTATAATGTATTACCCGCGACGCGTTTGAACGAAAACGATTTGTAAACGGCGCGAGAACGTACGCTCGTTCAGTACCACTCGATCGATCTACGTGCGATAATAAAAACAATCGGTGAGGGCATATACGCGCGAGCTTATAATTCCCGTCCGTGTATATGATAATGTCGGTTATCTCGTTCAATTATCGTGACTCCGATTAATAATTGTGATTTTTACGCGGACTCGTTTAGAATCGATTCGTATCGCCTTCACGTAAAATGTACGCCAGCCGTGTATATTTGTGAAACGACCGATTAGCTAGGCCGGGCGTACCCGAAGAAGGCAAAAATTAACTTCGATATCCAATCTGACGGATTACTCTTGGTTCAATTTGTGTCGCGTTTACGTCAATTTAAGGTGTATTCTATTCCGATGTTCTCGAATTTGGTTTCCAATTTTCGTAATCAATAACTGTAACAATACGCGCGCACATCATAATTACAATAATTAGTCAATATAGTTATTTTAGACGTTAATTTTTGCTGTAAATATACTATACACAAACGTTATATGGTGTTCTTTAAATAAAATCTAACTAACGCTGAATACCGACCATATTGTCGAAGGGTAATGAATTGTATGAAAGTACATAAATCGTATTTACAATACGAAAAATAATTTACAAAAATACATGCGCGAGAGGTGACCGATTATCCGGGATAGGGTTACATAACTAAATAAAAAGAATATAAGGTCAACGGATGAAACATTCATATTCAACTTAAATACGAATAATTTTATGGATACCAAAAAAGGACAGAAAAAAGTATACAATTTTAAAGGCAAACGTTACCAAAACGTGAAGGCCATGTACGTCGAATTCCATGGCGAGACGACCCCTTCTCGTAAATAATCAGCGCATCATCATTGTCTGACCTCGCAAATGTTATACAACGCAAAAATATTTAGCGGTTTTGGATTAACTCGAACTTTCAACCCGGTTAAAAAACAATTTGGTTTAATTGATTTTATCGAATTAACAAAAAACGAAACGCTCAATCCGCCTAGTGCTGACCTTAACTGTAGCAAATAACGATTCCAGCAACGCGAAATAAAGGCGTTTGGCTTTTCGTACGTATCATAAGAGGAAAAAAAACTGAACGTACCTATAGTCGCGATACTGTTTTCGAATATTTCACTCGTACTTGGCCGCGCACGAATACGTCACGTCATTCAGGCCGTTCGAAAAAACCCGAACGCGCTATGGGCTCGGCGCGCGGGCGACATAATAATAATCGCCAACTTCGAGCGCGCCATCTCACGAGTTCCTCCATCGTGCCCGGTACGACGGGCGTACCGAAACAACGATAATGGACAATTCCATTTGTCGCGTATAATCGCCATTTCCGAAATGTAATACGCGGGACCCCTCGCCGGGAAGCGACAATTTCGTGTTGTAACGGAAAATCACGCGATCGGTCCGGACACGTTATAATTGGACAATTACGAAGACGGGAATCCGTTTCTTTTTTCTTCGTTCGAAATCCGTACGTAATAGTAATAACACGTAGCGTGTATGGTATACGTGTACCATAATACTACCGTCGTGGCCCCAAACCGGATCGTCTTCGTCGTTAAATAATCGGTTCATTAGTTTTACTGAAAAAAAAGCCCATATTTAATACACATGTTTACCTACCGTATATACACACACACATACACAACGGCATACCTATAAACATACGACATTAACGATTATAAATAAAAGCGTACGTACGCTTTTTTTATTATTATTATTATTATTATTATTATTATTCACTTACCTTCGCGTCGTCGACGAGTTTCATTCCGACTCGACAAAATATACGGTCGACCGATTCGACGTGATTGTATGCGCGTTCGCCGGAGACGATTTTTTTATTGCGACAATTAAAAAATACTATCGTTAACGAGCGAATTATGTATGCGTAAAGCGTCTCTGGTGGGTAACCGCGACGGTTAATTGAACTTCGTCGCGAAGTAGAAACTGTCGCAATTCGAAAACGGCCGCCGCAATTTTCGGCCGATCCGATACGCGATCCTCCGTGTTTCTGGGCTCCCGAGTATTATCTGCGTGTTCAATCTCCATTTCTTACCCGTGGTAAGAGGTTTCACTCGAAAACAGACGAGAATTTCCTAAATTCCCTCTACTCTTTCGGCGATATTTGACTAGAAGGAGTGCGAATACGAAATTCTGTTTATTGTCGAACAAAACTGCCGCGAAAATGGGTTAATTGTTTCGAAAAGCTTATAGTGACATCGAGTCTAAGCCAGCAACAAGAGTTCACGAGTGTTTTTGAAGACAACTTTATCGTGTGTTTTGACATCAAAGAGGTTGATAAATTTGCTCCGGAAGACATCGTCACAATGATCCAACACTACTATACGAAAGTTCCGATTCGAATGCGTGAGGCTGTAGGAAAAAAACGATTCGAATTTTGGCATTCGAAGAACTGGTTGTTTCATCATGACAACGCGTCTGTATACACGGCGTTAAAAATCAACCAACCTTTGGACGAAAAACGACGCGACAATAGTTTTTTACGTCCCTTACCCCTCACACACACACATATCTCCAACCGAGCACCTGACCCTCTGATTATATTCGTCACTTTCAAACAGGCATTGTGACCTTGTGGCCACACCTTGCTTACATGCACACGACGTATATTAAAGACAAGCGCCGGGTTCACACGAGACTTGAGAAAAAAAGTCTTCCGAGTCGTTTCCGCACCGTCGCCGACGATCGTATTGACGCCGGGCACGGGGCCCGAAGAACACCCACGCGCGAATAAACTCTCAATCTCAACACCGTCGCCTTGTAAATGCGTTCTTTCATTCGATTCCTTTTACACCACCGCGGGCGCAAAATAGGAATTTATTGGATAATATCCGCCATTTGTGCAACGCGTACGGATGTCGACGCGCGTACATTTTCATATTACTACATTTCTGACGCGATACGGTTGCGCGCGCCTATGCACCAACTAATACTCGTCGGGACGACATAAGTAATGTATGCAAATCCGAGACCCTCCGTCTCCCTCTCGCCATTTCTCGGGGACAAAAATAATAATCATAAAAAAAAAACTCTATCCAATTAACATTCGTTCTGCACAACGTGCGTGTGCACGATGTTATAATATTTGTACACTCGTTGTGCCGGAATACATTATACCGTGAGAGCGCCGAACGGTCGAGGCTACATATTGTTACAGGCATTGGCAATCAACGCGAACGCCAACGAATCCGCGCGCGCGACCCGGCCGTACGCCACCGAGTGAGCAGCTCGGTCAGGTAGGGTCGGGTTAGGTCGGGTTAGGTTAGGTTATTCCAATAAATATGAGAGCCTAAAACGTGCGCGGTCCGAAACACGAGATACGTCGCGTAATGCGTGCGACCAGCACAATTCCTTCAATAACAATCGGGCGTGTAACACGCGCGGAAAACCGATCGCGCGGTCGAGACGGCCGTCCGCATAATAATAATACGAACATTCCCTTCCTATTGTCCCCCCCCACCCCTCGTACAGTCGGCGACTGTGTCTGAGACGATGACGGCGGTGGCGGAGTGAAGAGCGTATAATACGACGACCGTTCGACTCGTTTTTTTTTCTTTTACCCATATTATTTTTATTGTAAACGCGACGCGTCAAAACGATTGTAATACAATACCAAAGTGTACAATTATTTCGAAGCCACAAATGTGTAAAAAATGCAAACGTCTACGGACGGTATTTCTGTATCGACGCACGCAATACAATCGTCGGTTACCGTGTTCACTTCCCCACGTTATTGCGATATTATGTAGATCGAGTTCGTTACACCGTACGGGATATCGGTAACGAATATTTACGCGCACAAACCGTCCGACCGCGTTATTATTATTTTCAATTTTCCGTCCGTGCAATTATTTTTCGTCGGCGAGATACGGGAAAACGGGCGCGTTTTTAAACATTAGTTCGAACGTTCGGTGGTCGTCCGAGCGTCAAAGTCTTCGCTTCGTGCGTAGTATATCGTATATATATATATATATACATCGGTAAACCGCGAAAACGACCACGACGGATACTCCACACGTACAAATACCCGTCCAGAGGATTACCACGGCGGCACTGCCTCGTATCCCATTACGTTCTGTGCGTGTGCCGTCCAAGTTTAGAACGGAAATTTGATTTACATCCGCGTCGTGTCCGCTCCACGAGGAAAACGTTCCAGATATTGTACGTAATATTATGTACCGAACGAAACGTGAAATCACAGCAAGAACCATCGGAGGCACCTCTGAGACAACGAACCGAATTTGGATCCCAATCACCCAATTGGTTTTTTTCTACTGCCTTAGAAAGTTCGTCGTTGAGAAAACATCGCTCCGTAACATAATTGTCGTCTTTTCGACTCGCTCCGTATAAAACCAACAAAATACGATCGGACGAAAATGTATGTTTCCGTGGCAATATTCGCACCGCTATAAGACGAAAAGTATTTTCTAAATTCTACGAAATGTCGTTCATGCGTTGGTTTTATTGTGACAAACTAATCGCGTTGACAGAACGACCGGAATGAATAAAAACAATTCGACGTAGCTTTAAGATGACAAAGGATTAGAACAAATACGTTTTAAACGATTTGTTGGTATAATTAGGTGTCTACATTTTTTAATATATAATCGAACTATTAATTTTTGCTAGAATTCTCTTACCAAGTCGGATAATTATATTTGTAGTAATTTATATTCGTACCGCGTGTTTGGTTATTTGCTTATTTCGTTCGTTCAACATACGGTATTTAATATCGTCGTATTAACCGGTTGGTGTGTACGTGAAAAACTAAAAAACAGATTACTAGCGTACGAGTAGAAATTACCGCGTAATAATTAGTACGCTCGTAATCTTAACATTTACTAAGCGCGATACTGTGTTCATCGATGATCTTTGACCGACAGAACGAACAAACGCAAATAACGATGATTTTGTATCGCGAACACATCGTCATTAACGTTGTACGTATGATGTGGCGGGTACGGACGACCAGTAGATAATCGTAAATAAAATAGGATTTCCAAATACGACACCGTATTGTTTTATTTCCCTCGCGCGCCCAGAAACTGCGCCGTTTATTACGCTTGAACGTAGGGAGAAACGGCGCTCCAATCGCGTACTCCGCGAAAAAACGCCCGACCTATTTAATCGACTTAAATTATCGTCACCGACGGGCCGTCGTTAACATCGCATTTTCGGAAATTATATCGCGATCCCGACAAATGTCCACTCACCATTGTCTAAGTAACTTCACGGGCCGCCGTCGTCGCTCGTGTCGGTCAATTTTCGGATTATAATTTACGGCGATATCCGTAATCGGGACAGACGATCGTCTGTGCGCGATGTGGCGCCGTCGAAAACAAAATGAACAACATCGTTCCCGACCTATCGTTCGCGTACCGGATCGAACGGGACAGAAATCGGACCGTCATTCGCGTCGTACGGACGGATCGTCGTCGGAACAAAACGGAAAACACGCGCGAACGCGTGCCGAGTAGAATTGTCCGCGGGACGCGTAATTCCCGCAAACGGACATTCGGCGTCCTATACGCGTTGATCGGGAATCGATTTCGTATTGTCCGCGTTCGTGCGTGTGCTGTTCGACATGCTCATATGTGTGCACGGCGACGAATAAGTCGTGGAACGGACGCGATAACTGGGAGCGAACATATTCGAAAAGGCATAATAATACATTTCGTCCTAATCCATTCATAATCGACTAAACGTCGTTTAACCAGTTTCCGACCGCCGCCGGAGGCTCGTTTGCCGAAAACAGAGACGCGCGCGCGTAACTATTTAACATCATTCGTTCGTACGTATCCCCGCTCTCCTACGTGTTCTTTTTATTCGCCCGCCGTACGCGTATATATTGCCATTACACGACATAGCTCCGTACGTATAGTAACACCGTTTCGAATACTACGTTCGTGGGTGTCGTTCGATAATTCGGCGAGACCAAAGACTCGCTTCGAAAAGCTAAAAACCGGAACGACGCGCGATATACCGTCTTCAACTCTATGAACATATATACTTATAAACGGCGGTTCGTTTAAAGTTTCGTCAACGTTTCAACCGATAGTGAATTCGCCGGCCTGTAAACCGTACACGCAAAACGCTATCGAAAACGTGTCGATAAGTGTTCGTCTCCCCTATATTCGATGTGGGATGTGTGTACACGCGGTCATGTCGGCGGACAAGTATCGCTATCGTTTTGTGATCCCATGCGTTCCACACCGTGAACGTTACAAAAAAATCGAGAGGGCCGGCTACGCTTGTCTGGCCGACGGTGTCCCGAAAATTTCGACCGTTCGAGAAACGGGTATAGATTCGAGTACATCAATAAATGCGCGGGAAGGAGACAATGTTCGTAATGAGCGGTAAAATTCGAATGTCGACGAAATTCGAAATACTGCGCGCGTACCGTGTGCGTCGTTAATTATTGTTTCGTTCTAGATTGTAATTTGTCACGCTCGAATCGTCATAACGAACTGCAATTACGTTTAGCTTTTCCACTCGATTCGAAGTGACGCGTAGATTCGTTTTCGTTTTTCGGTAATATTTTCATTACGTTTACCTTGATACAACGTAACGTTCAACGACACCGAAACTTATCTCCGAGTTTTTTTCAAATACTTCGAAAGCCCGCGAGAATTTCGTCAAGACGGATTCCGCGCCGCGAACGGCGAATAAAACTATTCGGCCGTAAACAACAGTTACGTTAAGGAATACGTTATTCGTCAGAGGAAGTCGTTATCGTTACGGAATCACTGGTGACTTTTTCGATATTTATCCAACAGTGTTCATATATGTACGATCCGCGTAGATCGGACAAGGGGATAAAATGAACGACACCGGTGTCTATATAAATATATTAAAACGGACCCGAGTAAACGGATTTCCGGCCGATGGACATCCGTCATTTCATAAACGGAAATTTGAGAAATACTCGCAGTACCCCGTAATTTGTTTTCAGAAACGAATGTTAAAAACCACAGGTCCCCTCGCGCGCAAAACTACTCGCGTATATATATATATAAATATATATACTGTACTCATAACGAACCACGAGGAAAAGGGTATCTTTCGTAAACGTCAGCATCAATTTTCGGTATTTTGGAAACTCGCCATTATTGAAAAAACTATTATCTACACTCGTATCTCATTATCCAACGATATACACCTTTACGTTGCGGTTTAATCGTTATTTTTTCGAAAGGCTCGGCTTTTTTTTCACGAACCGTTCACGTACCCTCGAGCTGCTACAAACTATTACGGTGGTTACGTTAAATGTTCAGCGTCTAGCACAATCCTAAAGTCAACAACGGCAATTATAACGTATTAGATTCGTTGACCGATTGAAAAGACGTACGATTTTTTACCAAAGGCATGTAACTAAGGGAAGACTCGAGACGGTCCGGCTGCTTAAAACATTATAAATAGTGAAATACTTACTAAACGCTCTCTTCCCTTTTTTATATACGAACATCAGCAATGCACCTACTGTCCGAAAAGTTTAAGTGTAATACTTCGGACAGTGGGTCTCCATCGTATATTGTTCTACAAAAAATTATAAAACCGTCATCCTTACTGGGAATGTGACGGAACTATCTACCACCATACAACAAAGTCCCTTACATAAAATCCAACTTTACAATATAAAATGTTATGTCTAAAAATGAGAAATTGGTGCCTGTATAATTACCTACTGTGTAACGCCATTACATCCACCAATTAAGAAAATAAAAGGAATATAAATTAAATTTTTTCGTACGAATGAACGGGAAGGTATCGGGACAATTTTCTGATACGTGCCGTCTATTTACAACATCACTCTTTAAAAATAAATTGAAAATCTCGAATTCGAAAAAATTATTATTATAATCGAATTACCAGAGCGCGATACAAAATTGGTGTATTGACGTTGAATATATTTTAAAGACGGGCATTGGAGGGGCCGACGTAAATATTGGTCGTCAAATATAAATCTCGACTCGATTAGATGACCCCTACGTGGTGTAATCCTGTACAGATGCGTGTTTCGTTAAGTGATGCTGGTCATTGTAGTTTTGGTTAACAAAATGCGAAATAATCGGCGAAGAAAAATCGAAAAAACTTAACAGACGTAAATCACGGAATGTGTTTTTAAAGATAAACAAACGTTGTAGCAACTTTTTATCCGTATTATTGTCCACAGTACGCACGTGTGAAACACGAAAAAAGAAACGCGCGTATATAAGTTTATGACATATTGTTACGCCGTTACACGAACGAAACCAGTTCCAGTTTGGACTCATTGCATTCGGTAGGTTATAATAATATATATTTATATATTTACGAATTCTCATTGGACGTTCGCCACGAAAAGCATCGATCGTTACGAACGTAATAATATAAATATTTTAAAAACGTATATTATTTATTATGACGACAATTAATCACCGTAAGGAATCGGGCGGTGGAACATACGGAATTAATTAAACTGTCGCAATTATTATTTTCTCGTCGCGCATCGCACCACAGGCGTGGTAGTCGTTTACTTCGTTGTCTGCCGTTAATGTCCCTCTACTACGACCACTTCGCGAAACGAAGATTGTACTTGGTATTTTATGTCATTGTATTCCCCAATGTATTACCCTGCAAGCGTTTTTTTAAAAACTTTTAAAAGGTGATGTATACGTTTAAATACCTCATGATTTTATGGCGTCAGAGACACTGTACCGTCACTGTGGTCAAATGTTGCGAAAATCTATTCGAAATCTTATTGAAACGTATTATGAAACGTGTACGATGGGGTCATTTCTTTTCGTGGGTTTTTATTATAAGACAATATAGTGCAACGACTATAAAATATATATCGAGAACAAAAATAAAAAAATCGAATAAAGCATTTTGTATCTAAACAAATAAATACTTATTTTTAATTAAATAAAGGGAGAAAGAGAAAAAAAGAAAATTATAATTACTTTTGATTTAAATTTTAGGATAAATATGCTAAATCGTCGTGAAGAAAACAAAATGAAAACGGGATTCGGTGAAGGAGATGAATGTCAGGAGACAAGTGGAATAGAAAAATACTTCTACTAGAAACAAAGAATTGACAGTAAAAATAATTACGGGCGTAATAGCACAATATAGAAAAAATAGGATAGGAATATAATACGAAAATATAATACGACCAAAGTAAGTTTGGTAATTCGATTTGAAAATTATCTATAAATAGGTATGCTCGGGAAAAGAGGGGCTACCATGCACGTTGCAAAGTGATTGCCAAAATTGTTTTTGGTCAACAGGCGTAGTGCGGTCTGTCGGATGGTTTTTTTGTTTGGAAAACATTCCAAACGAATTTTTGAATAAGTCAAAAGTCGGTGTTAATTGAATGTGTTAGACGGGCCACCGTCTTAACGACCAGTTTTCAATATCGAGGGAACGTCGTCAGTTTATTATTAAGCATAATATGAAGTATAGGAGAAGAGATAGAGAAATTACAAAGACAGGCTACTTGTGGAAAGCAAAAAAATATTGAAATTATATTTTTAAAGACGAACCCACGCTTTTAACTTTTTCGCGTATCCGAACGTAACTATTGGTAGTTGTTTATGATCAATAACGAACGCGGCTGTTCAAAAACATGTCAAAAACCGTCCATTACGGTTTTTTCAAAAGCGTTCGTCACTCGTTTTCCTACGAGTTTTATGGTCGTATGGCTCGTTGGTCATAACTCATAATGAACAATTCGCCGGCAATATCGTATCGACGTACGTATTAGCCGCCGATTTATAACAAAACGACCGAGTATGTTTGGCAAACCGTTCCGTCGGCACGATAAAGTTGAACCTGTCGAAGACGACTTTATCTCTTACCAGTTAGAACGTTAGTTACCAACGCGTTGATAAACTATTATTAGTGGAAACCGAACGTATTATTTAACGTTTTACGAACGTATCCTCGACGCCGACAAGCGTGCGCGCAGTTGGTGAACTCACACCGCGCCGACAATTTCGTCCAGCACCACGCGGCTTTCCAAAAACTTCGCGGGAACGATGAACAGAATGCGCTCGGAATACTACGAGAGGATACGCATTTATGAAAGACTACATTTAATCGAACACGTAACAAGATCACTCGTGTACATGTGCGTGTGTGTACGTGCGAGCGCGCGTGTGCCAAGCAGTTTATATTGTAGGCCGATAGGCGTA
The DNA here is from genome assembly GCA_025469175.1 of Geopemphigus sp. TES_GeoC_2020. Taxonomy (NCBI): domain Eukaryota; kingdom Metazoa; phylum Arthropoda; class Insecta; order Hemiptera; family Aphididae; genus Geopemphigus; species Geopemphigus sp. TES_GeoC_2020. The sequence goes on along the minus strand of JAIPRN010001197.1, from coordinate 40,479 downwards.
GGCATGTGTCGTCCGTCGGCCGTACCGGAGAATCTAGTTTTAAGTTACCAGTTCTAGATCGCGACGTCCAGTCGTAACAGAAACCGTCGGCGGCGGTGGCAGGTGGCGGGGCTTCGGGAACGGCTTCGAAACCCCAGAAAAACGCGCGACAACTGGTTTTCTCGTTCAGCAAAACGCACGGCGTCCGTCCTGTTCTGTGGCCGCACGCGGTCAAATCCGACGCCGTCGTGGGTTTCGTCACGTTTTCAACACGAAATTCCCTAATCCGTGTCGTTCTTTTATATATTACCGTTTTGTTTTCTTTCTGATATATATATATATATATATATATATTACCCACACGATAATAACGACGGCCGTATCATTGCGTACGACATGTAACTCGATTCCATTGTTTAGCTGGGTCCGACGAAACGTAATAATTTTGCTGTCGTGACGTGGTTTATACTAAAAGCGCGCGTACGAATTTCGCGTTCGTGCCAAATGGGTATAACTGATAATTACTCCCTAATGTTTCGTTAGGTTACGGACTATGCGACCGAAGCCGGTAAATACTAATTTGTCGAACATTTAGGATAGGCGTGAGTCTATGGTCTCCTTGGCCGGCCAAAGCGGTGAACCGACCCAAAAATTATGCGCTCATTCCGAGATTCTTAAACGGTTGACCACTGATGTCCCACAGAGGGGAAGAAGGATCCGTAGGCGAGTGTAATCAGTGATCCACGGGGTAGTTTCGAATTCGTTGGACGTTGCCGGAATATATTACGATACGCTTTGTATGTAATTTTCGGGTCGTAAAATCGAATATTTTATTTATTTTCGAACGCGAAAAGATAAAATCAGAATTTACTATTTCTAACCGAAAACTGGCCAATTTTTTTCCAAATGGTTCACCTGCTTATTACATTATTCGTAAACGGATAATTGGTAAACAACTCGAATGTATTTCAAAATAATATTTTTGGATTGCCATCAAAATAACGAAATCTCGTTTGGTAAAATTCGTGCGTGGCGACAATTTTATATGATACTCGTAATATATTGAGGTTAGAATTCCCGCGCATTTATTTATCGAGAAAATAAAAAAAAAATTAGTCGATTAAAGTATCGACTAGATACGATTCGCTACCAAAAAGTAATACTACATTTAGAAATCCGAACGCTCCTTTATAAATAAATAAAAAACGTTTCGTCAATTACCTTCAACATTTAAAACGTCGATTTTATTTGGGAGGACTGTAAACTATAATTTATAAATCTTTAAAGAGAAGTCAAGCAGTCCCAATAATGGTTTAGAATTCATGTATTAAATGATCTAATAATCAATTTTATTTATTCTGTGGCCTTGAAATAAATTATCATCCGCCGTTGATTTAAACCTAGAAATACAAATAAACAAGATAGAATCAGTGGATAGTGTAGAACGCGTGAGTTAAACTTTTTTCGATATCGTTTTTTATTACCTATGACTTGATTTAGTTTTACTTATCGTCTCTGTAATTATTTTAAAAAAATAAGAAAAAAATTCCCGCGTATTTACTTGACCATAAAAAGTTGACATGAGCTTAACGACATGCTCTCCCATACAGTTCGTGAACAGCTTTCGTTGTATATACGTATGTACGTTAGTCAATAATTTATGCGCGTTGACATTATTCGGTCGGAAAACCCATAAAGAATGTACCGAATAATATCTACAAAGACGATTCGGAAATCCAAAACGACGCCGGATATTTATGAGCAATTATGAGCACCGATCGAATCCTAAATTAATAGAGATGATTGGATATTTAGCCCGGTAATGTTTTGGTGGGACGTTTTGTGTAGCGGAAAGGTGAAATCGAAATACAATATAACTAGCGAACGAATACGTTCTCGAATGAATCCGCGGCGTGGATACATTTATTATAGGAATAATTTATTACGTCGTTTATTATATATTTTTTAATTTGATTTATTAATTATATTTATATTTATTCGTTTATACGTTTTATTCGGATCGATAGCCGATTTATGGCGCTTTAAAAAAAAAACCAAATACGGACGACAACGTGCATCGTTCAGTCAGATTAATCGGGAATTTCATCAATTTTAGAGATTGCAACCGAAACGGCCATTTTCTGTTTTATAATACAACGTGTCCGAACGTGTCCTGCGTAATTCGCGTGTACACGCTATCTCTTCCGTACAAATCCAGAATAATTATAATATTTGGCGTCGGGGAATGTTTGCGGCGTATTCTAATCGTACCGTTGACGTGACGCGCAGTATTCGTACATCGAATATGTCCACGTTTCAAAAACATCGGTGACGAGCACTTCCTTAAACGAAATCAGACGGTTACGCGTCGTACCGAATCGAAACGTATCGTTAGTATACGTCGAACACAACACGCTATTTAGTAACCACCCGTAGGACGGTCGACGACGGTGTTACGAAAAAAAACGACTAATCGCGAAAATGTTATACGCGCGCGATTTGTTATTCGTTGGAACGGTTTCCCCGGAACGACTACCGCGGGTGTTTATTTATCAGACGACGCGATGACCGCGAGACACATTGACGGCGAAGACCCGTCCTTCGTGTGACAACGAGTTCGATCGTGTCGTAGCATGCACAACAGTGGTAAACGGTCGCCGGTGAGGCGTGCCATTATCATGACCGAACGTAAATTCACGCCTACGAATAATGCATTTTAATGGAAAATGAGCGTAGAAAAAACCACCCGATTTAGAAGCCCACGGAGACCGATGCGATGGAAACGTTCAAACGTACTTATTCCTAGTCGTGCTTCATAGCGCGAACACTAAACCTGTTTCCGAGTGTCGCCAACGTCTAACGAATCCGCGGAACGTTCCTTGGAAAATACCCCCCGGCGAGCGTTTCGCAAAAAAAAAACATAATCGCCTTTCTAAAAACAATTAACGCGAATTAATACTGTACGTAGTTACCACGTCCGTTATTTTATACTTGTGGGCTGGTTTAACACACATTACGATAATTATTATACATGATATGCAACCTCAGCAGTCACCGTAATTACAATTTAGCTGCAACCGATATGCATATTTTCGTGTAAAAATAACTTTGAATTTATTTCTTCTGCTCCGGCATAATATTATCATAATTTATTCAACGCCGTGCTACACTACGCGCTTGGCTGGTGTTTAAGCTCTTGATTATGTTTCCATTACATTTTTATTACAATATATTATACGAAATTGTTTTACATAAAATAAATAATATATAGGAAACTAAGTGTACCTCGCATACCGATAATAACGTTCAGTTATAATAATATGGCTAAACAAATGAAATTGCGTCGCGTCGCCACGTATAAATATGAATTATACCGTGACGCGGAGACGTCCGACGTTCTCGGGACTGGTATACGAAATTGAAATTATCGTCAGTTACGTCATAACGGTTTTGAATAAACGAGCGGGTTAAAATCGAAAGTGGCTTGTTCCAAAAAATGGTTAAATTAGTTGAGGACATCGTTTATCGGTAAATTCGTATCTGAAGTTATTTTTAAAAGTCTTTAGAATCGAATGTTCTAAATTACGTAAGAGTAACGCGTTCTATTGTTGTCGTTGTTTAGGAACCATTGTCTTAGGGCTTTCCGGGCTTTTTGAAAACTGTGATTTTCGGAACCCTAAATATACGTTGAAACAAGGCTAGAATACATTAAACAATTATACTATAGATTTTTATATATTTAATATTATAATTTTAATATATATTATAGAATACAAGGGGAAATATGACGTTTGATCCATCGGGATATTATTTCGTATCACACGCCGTATTTTATTCCGAGAAATTACATTTGTGCAAGTTATATAACCGATGGGAATGACATTGAGAATTGATTGACTGTGTGGGGAAAGACCTGGAAGTGTCCGCCAGCGTTTAATTTCTTTGATACCTAAACGATATTTCCTATAAAAATCCTCTAAACCAAATATCGTACTTAAAAATGAGGAAACAATTTAAACTAAGTAATTTTAGTCGCTTTTCTTTGAATTCAACGTGTTCGCTTCGGGTTTAAATCGTATACATCGAGTTAAATTATGTCAAATTTAATAGGGGGTGGAGACGGAAATGTTTTGAATTAAACGTCAGAATAAATATTTCTTCGGTTCATTTCCGTTTTGATTTTTCAACATGGTCAATCGTTTTAAATCGATACATTTATTCCAGCGATGCTCATCGAATATTTTTAGTCGTTCCAAACAATAGTTTTTAATTATCTTGTTTGTGCAAAACAGACGTCTGTAGATACAAGACGACATCTTCGTTTGATGAAATATATTATTCACCGAGCCAAATGTTCAGCCTAGAAAACGGAATTGTATCACTAGATTTGTACAGGATAGTCAACCAATTCGTACTACGATTTTCTCGTTTTAGTCATCACGACGTCTAAGGTGTGTGACAGGTGCGTTGTCTTACGAAATAGACGGCACTTTCTTCTTTGGCCGATTTGATCACTATTTTCAACTTATAGAGTAGCAGCGCATAGTACGCTCCTATTATTATTTTACCTTTATCAAGACGGTCGACGAACACGATTCCACAACTATCATTAAAAATAGTCGCCACCACCCTCCGGGCCGATGTTTTTACCTTCTTCGGAGCAGGTTTACCTTTCATCGTCCGCTCTTTCGATCGTTTCTCTATCCAAGGAAGTGTAGTAATGATGGGCATACAGTTTTCGTCTACGGTTACGGATTTAAGCAAAAATTTCGTTTCGTTTAAACCGGTCTATGAACAGGAGGGACTGAAAAATATCCGTTCGAACACGTTTTTTAATCCAAATTGAGCAACTCAACACGTACTTCCCAAAAAAATTCTTCGATTGAAACACGTAACATACGCCTTCTTTTGACGTACCCAGGAGCAATTTTTAAAATGGATATGGCTTTGCCCAAATCCAACGGTTCAGTCGTAACATAAACACACCGGTTGAACGCGGGTGACGCGTGCACGGGAACCCATATCGCAGCCCACTACCTAGAATGAAATGGAGGAAAAAACACGATAAATTCGATACGATGGACGGTACACGAGCACCACAACGGAGTTGTTTGTTCGAACGTTATTTAATATCATGAAGCGTCACACGTATGGTGAATAATATCAAAATGGATACATAAATCAAAAAACCGATAAAGATATTATTATACGCGCGCTAGCACACACATACTAGCAATATTAATATAATAATATCGTACTATCGACGTGTAGGCGCCTGATGAGTTTTTATTACTTTTTTTATAATACACGTTACATGCTCGTAACATAATAATATAGGAAGTCGCGTGATACATATATATATATATATATGTATATAAATACGTGCGCATATTTAACGTATGTAGATCGGTTGCGTGTGTTTGTACGCAAAGGGTGTCAATACAATAATGCGATAACTCGTTTCGTGCACACGAACGAATGGCGTCTAGTTAATTAGTGAGACGGAAAAATGAATACAATATATTATTGTACAGCGTCGTCGAGACGTCGGTGGCGTCGGTATCGTTGTAGAAAAATATTTGCAGCGTACATGCAGCGGCGGTCGTCGTGCGACGGAAAACAATATTATTTCTCCAATAATACGAGTGGTCGTCGTGAGGTGCATAAAAAAAAATAAACGGAAACTAATTAAATAAACGTTCCTCGCCCGATGTTTAACGCGCGCGCGTGTGTGTGAAATAACTAGGGCAAGGGTAGGGTTAGGTTGAATCAAGGAACTTATATTTCGTTTTATAAATATATATATATTGACTAAAAATAATTACGATAAATTTGTTTCCGGGTCGTTTAATTAAGCATAATTAAATACCATGTCAATGGTTACAACGAACGAAATTGAATTCATTCGGAGATTGGAAAATTGTCTGATAAGGTCCGAGGTTAGGCGAAATAATTTTGGGTAGTTAGTTTTCTCGAAGGATTTTCAATCGGAAAAGATCACTGTTTAACGACTGTGTTAGTAACGAGTGATTTAATTGCCATATCGTTTCGGCGTTTTATTATTGTCCAAACTTGTAGAATATTATGTTAATATATTGAATAAGACTTGGTCTCCCATTACCGTACTTGTAGTTACGTTATAAATGCACTAACTTGTATAAAATCTTCATTTTCCAAATTTATACGACCTTAGTTTCCGTCGTACGTCTTCGACATTTTATCGTGGGACGTAAAAATCGCTTTTGAAATATAAAGGCTACCCCTTCTTCAATATTTTCTATTCGATTCCATTTGATATATATATTTAGAAGGTAAACGACATAGTTGACGCATTAAACACGTCACTCTTGATTATTTTTAATTAGAAAATATCGATATAAACAACACGTTACACTAATTTCATTTTCCTAATTAAATAATTTTCATCTTTTTGTTACATTCTGTAAAGCTGGTCGTCAAAGTGTTGAAACTTAATATTATGTTACTTATCTCATTACATAGTTTTTAAAATAGACTTTAATCATAATAAGTTAGGTTTTTAGAAGATTAGTGCGATAATTTTAAGTCCATTTTATGTGCAGATATTAAAATTAATTAAAATTTGTTCGAAGAGCCGTGTAAAATTTCTGAATGCGATTGTATTTTTAGCGTAGACAATTTTTAAATTAAAAATTTTAAAAAGTCGCGAGATAACGACTATAATTTCTATGTATGTATTATTCAAATTTATAATATAACAATTTACATGTAATTTTTGATTCCTACGCTTTTGAACAGTGTAATGATATGCGTGCACAGCATAATTATAATAACAGTCAACATAATTATCGGGGATAATTTCTTCGGTAAATATATTATACGATTTTTTTTGTAATGAAAATAAACTGACACTTCAGAATACCGACCATATTATCAAAAGGTAACGAATTATATAAACGTAGATAATTACTACTTACGACGCGAAAATTAACTTACGAAAATGCATAAGCGCATACGACGTTCGACGATGAACTGGAATAAAGGTTACGTAACTAAGCTAATAACAAAACAGATCGAATTTAAGGACGAAACCTTATTACGAAATCTTATACTCAACATAAGAAGAACAACTTTATCGATACCGAAAGAAACAAACGCACGGTATACAATTATAAAGGCAAACATCAACATTAACATGAAGACCAAACGCGCCGACTTCCACAGCGAGATAACTTTGTTTTACCGGCCCACCACCACCATTCTCTGACTCTGTAGACGTAATATAACACAAAAATTACAACCTAGATCCTTTAGATGATTTCGTTTTCTAGTCAGTGCGCACACTCCGGCAATGAGCCGCAACTCGCCACGTACTCGATAATCCGAAGGATGAATGTGGTACTTCTTACAAACATTTCTACGTTTTGGCTCATTTAACAAGGTTGAAGAATTCGAAGAAGCAAAGTTATCGACCCAAACCTTTTTTATTACTCTATTCTCTCGCTCGACTTGTTAATTATTTAGACTAGAAAAGTCGAATACGGTTGACTACGTAAATCATTTATATTGTTCACTTTTATTTGTTCATTTATCTTACCTATATTTTTTCAACATATTAACTCATTTCTAAATAATTCTCGAATTCACAACTTCGACCATTAACTGTAATAACTTATTAGATAAGAAATAAAACAACACTTCAGCTTCCTCTACGCATTTTTATATATCCTATCAGTCACTTTTTTTCTATTTTATTAATTTTTTATTTTTGAACTACTACAATACCAAGTCTTTTAATGTTTGCTTTAAATGTCACAATAATAATTATAACTTTATAGATTATATAGTAAACGTCTTTTACGTTATTTATTTTTATTTTTAATAAATAATTACAAAATTTTAGCTTCTAATTAAGTAGGATCATTTATTTTTTAAACTTAATTATCAAAACGTATGACGCTAATAATAAATATTGTTAAATTTCCAGTTATATTTTTTTTTTATTAACTTTACGAGTGAAAATAATTACCAAGTTGTCCAGCTCTGTCGATGAGATCGTCGAATTCTGATGAATCGGGTAAGTATTTATAATTGAAACTTGATAATAAAAATTTAATAAACAAAGTTTTACTTGATTATCCGGAAAAATTTAAAGAATATTTTATGAAATAACGACTTGTGTGTAATATATACGACTATAGGTACGACTTTAATACAAGTAATTAACGCCAATTAAAAATATTCTATGAACTAAAGACAATGCACGAAACACAAAAAAAATGGGATATTAAATCAAGGTAATTATAATATACATTATTCACGCCTATTTAGAACAGTTTTACGGTTCATATGAAACGAGTTAAACTGAAACAATATTATAAAAATAAAATGCGTATTAGTGAAATTGTTTGCGTATAAAGTAGAAATACTAAATCAATATAACTTTTTTAACTTAAGTAATACACGATACAAAACAAATACGCATTCAACTCATGTGCATTTTGAATGTTATTAAGTGTTTAGTCGAGTCGGTAAGTGCTTCGGAACATCGAAACTTTACTGTACTGTCCATCATAAATGATTTATAACATTCTTTTTTATTCTACTTGAAATACATATAATACGATAATGACAATAGGTATGCACTATAATATCTATGTATATATGCGTGTGTGTGTGTGTGTGTCATATAATTATCCGAGGGATTTTAAAACTAAGTCGTGCAAACGGGAGAAGAAAAAACCATTTTTATCTCCATAAAGGTTTCACTTTACGGTATATTTAATGACACTCACAAGTTGAATTTGCCTGTATGCGTTGGTAATAATTAGCCTATTATGTATGTATCGTGGTTCTTAATATTTTTCCTTATCCATTCCACGAGTAATATTTTCGTCCTGTAAAACAACCATCGCTCATGATATATAAATATATATATATATATATATAGAGTGAGAGAGTTTTGTAACACACACCTACGTGTACAGATAGGGTAAACTTATTTACATAACCATTTTTTATCATATATATATATCATATACTTGATAAAAAATACCATCAGGACTAAAATTGTATCCGCGTTAAAAATAAACATGCCAAGGAAAATATCCACATTTAATACTAGTAAAGATTATGCGACTCAATCTATTTCATTTTACGATCCATAAAAATCGTAAACATATGATTCAGTTTTTGTTATGCCGAACAAACCGGAGCATTAGGGTTCGCGTTAAACTCGGGAAATTAAAAAGAAACACGATTAAACGATTAAATTTAATGTTTGAAAAAGCGTTCACTTTTGGAGCAAAGAGCAAATCTGAAACATTTGAACGACACAATATATTTTCCGTGGTAGTCTGTGAGCAACTAGCGATTACGGCCGCGCTAATCGACCGTCACTATCTAGATATTACGAAATTGTGTGAACAATTCCAGAAATAATTCGATCAAATCGACGGACGACCACGATGGTTTTATATTGTGAATGTAGCGTTTCTTATTGAGATGTTCCAAATCATTTAAATCGAAAATTTATGGACGTCTGTTTGCATATAAATGGTTTCTAAAATCGTCGAGGCGAATAAACATTCGTTGACTCGAGGATTGTCAAAATTTGAACGAACGAATAGAAACGAACGTAAACACGATAAAGGTTTTGACATACAAATCAAACGGTGGTCCTGGTAACCACGGAATTTGGTGAGTAACCATCATCGGAGACAAAATATAAAAAAACAATTCGACGCTTAGCTCAATAAACGAATCGTAAGTATACGGATCGTGTAATTTATCGTCGAAACTCAATATTCGCATCCGTGTTTTGAAAAATCTTGTGATTGACGATCATTTTAAATACAGGTATTTTCGCCGGTACGTTGTATAATAATTTCAGCGTCATGTTTCCCCTCGATCGAGTCTCGTCAATATAAATACGCGATTTTTCGGTCCTGTAATACACACTGGAAAACGTCGAGGTGACAAGGGCGACAACGCACACTACACAAAGAACGTTACACACGTCGTACGCATATTATGCATCCGGGAAACAGCGAAACCGGATTTCTGTTTCGTAGAGAAACCCGAATCGTTGGAACGTCCGTCGAAGTACGTACGTACATCGGGAGCTAATATCGTCATACAGCGATTCTCTCTATGCGCGATTTCCGCGTGCTATTCGGATCAAACCAGCGACAATCCTAGATCCTGATCTAGCCGTCCATACGTGACTTGGTCCTATTCGTCCATTACTCGATGGATGACGCGCGATAGGCGTTTGCAGATTCTTCGATTACATCGATTTCGTTATGCTTTTAGTATCACGGACATACTGTTACGAAACGAGAAACCGACGAATCGTCACAAAAATCTCGTAACCGAAAGAGGTCCAACACGGATACGCGTCGGCCTGAGGTGATTGCAGCGATGATTGGTGGGTGGGAGGGGTGTCCGACATTTCAGGAATCTACAAAATCGTTAGCGCACACCGCCGTGGTACCCTTAAAATTAACGTTTTCAATTCCCGAACCTAATCATTTTTTATCGATGTATCAGATTTAAAGACATATTTCAATATATGACGAGAACAAATAATTGCCCTCAGATTTACACGATTGGATATTCGTCTTCGTTATTGTTATTGTTATCGTTATTAATTTTGGTTTCCGACCCGATTACTTTTTTACCAAATTGTCTGTCGGACGATGAATGGGACACGACGAGAGCGACATTGATCGTTGCAACTGCTAATACCGTTGTCGTCAATCCTCTTATACCCAGAACGCGTTTGACTAATAAAATGGGATAATTATATCAGATACAATAATTATACGACAGCGGTTTTGCTTACGTTATTAGCGAAACCATTCGGAGGGTTGAAATTGACGTATATTTTTTTTTCCTTCTTTTTAGAAAGAATTATCGGATACTAGAACAATCCAGTCGCACACATTGTCTAACCAACCAGCTGCTCTTATACTCCAAGCTGACCCTCCATTTAAAGGTTCCACCTTTTTACTCACCGCAACTTGCCATCTTAAACGAGGCAACCAAGGTTGGGTTACTTTCCATTACCAAGCGAAAAATAAATTCTGACTCCAACAAGCGTGACCCGTCCCCGCTGTAGTCTTCTGCCTCAGCTTATGTCTGATACGTTCCGTTACAAGAAGTGTACCTTCAGCTCGTCGTGTTTTGTTATTCTTCATTGGCCGGTTTCCTCGACTATTATGGGACCAATGATTTTCTGTAGGATTTTTCTCTCTAATACAATCAATTTCTTCTCGGTTTTCCTATTAGCCATGTTTCAGCTCCGTATATAATCATAGGGCGTTATAGCATACAATATAATTGTATCTTCAGTTCTCTTGACAGGAAATGACAGGTAACCTTGCGAGTCTGTGAAACATTCGTTTCCTGATCGAATTTTCGTCGTTAATTCTTCTTCGATTTTACTTTTGTTTTTCGGTCAATTTCGAATCTAAATATTTAAAACTGTTGATCCTGTCGGATTCACGGTTTTCCATTTTTAAGGAAAGAAACATTGCCACACTACGAAATCGTCGTACGCTCTCGCTGAAAAACAAACTATTATATTATTATAAATGGTACACGTGTTCGTCGTGCGCAATAAATATTAACATAATAATAATAATAACGGTAATAATATAAATAATATAATACCAATTGGACGGCAATCCCGTCGTAAATCTCGTCTCGACCAATAATTGGCAGCCCGCGTTAGTTATGCTTTTTTAATTCGTATTCTGTTATGATTTATTTCCCGACCGTAAGCGTACAGGTAATGCTAGCGGTCGGCGTTTTCGATTTGATCGACCAGTTCTGCTACACGCGCGAGACTACGCCGAAGAAAACGTAATATTTTCTAACGTTACGTACGCGTTATACCGCGGCGGATAACGACCGTCCCGATACGCGGCGGGTACTAATTGGTCCCGCGCGTTTTCTTCGTTTTGTCGTATACGGTTACTTGGTGTACCGTCGGTTTCATGCCCGCGTATTATCGTCGAAGAGATTGTAGGCAACCGCGAAGTTTACCATAAATTTCATAAGCGAACACGACGTCTAAATCGCATGTATTTTATCTATATACGTAGGTACCTAGGCACGCCGCGACGTTTCTAAAATCAAACGTCCCAACTCGCAAAACACCTTCGGGGTCGCAATATAATGATCGATTTTGACGCTATCGTTCTATTTTAAGTACGCTTATTATTATCGTTATTATTATAATTATTATTAAACAGTGCTAACCAACAATGTCTAACCAACGTCCCGCGTTAGTAATTAACGTTTACTCACTTTACCCACCCCATAAAGGACGACGAAATCGCCGTGCGCTTTATTGTTAAATCCGAGGTAACGAACGTTTTTCAAAATCCGTTTAATCGCGATATAGTCGCCTCCTATCCATCAGTGAAAAGTAATTGATCTACAACGCCAGTGAAAATCGAACGTCGAGAAAACGCTTTAATCGATTGTTACGAATTTTTTACGCGATGTCCAAATTTCGAAAAATTTGCGATTACATATTTGCTATACGTCCGGGTATGCTACAACCAACTTGAAATACAAATAACGTCGACAACGGGTCGAGCCACGTCAATTTTACGCTTCTCATCCGCAAAAAGCCGAAAAACTTTAAGCATTTTATAACTCGTTATCGATAAATCGTTCGATGTCACGAGAAATTATATTCTAAAATATCTAACACGTCTACTAATCGAAGGTACAAACTATTCTCGTAAAATCTCGTATATCGAACGCAAATTTTCTTTTAAATTTTTTTACTACTAGATTTAGACGAAATTAAACATTATACGACGATTTACAATTTATACAGATTTCGAACAACAAAATATGTTTTGGGGACTGTAGGAAAGCGGTGTAACGGCCGTGTACGGTTCACAATCTAGGGTCTATTAGCGACCATTCGTCGCTAACGAAGAGAAGGAAAATCACGAGGGGTGGAAGCATCACACATAAGCGGACACATAGATGTACGTGGCCGAGACTCCGTTGTTATATACTATAATTTACATTTTGAAGCCAAACCGTACGTAAAACACTATTATTAATGCATAACATTTTGGCGATAATTATTATCGTCAACTATAAAAATGTTTTAATGACACTGCCCGTCAACCGCTTTTATTTTTACGACGTTTTGACAGCTACTGCGAACGAATCACATAAACGATTTTACCGTAGAGGTTTAATAGAAAACCGTTTTATATTATTTTTTCTCCGGTTTTTAAATACAAGTATATTTCCATTTAATATATTTACTTTATCAAAATATCGATTATTTCTTAAAAGCCGTTTTTGTATACGTTTTTGAAACGTATTTTTAGACACGGGCGCGCGTTCTATTGTTTTCGTTGGTATCTATTATTTAACTTGTTTTGCTGGAGAAACGAAATGACGCTTTATATTTAGTGTAATTAACGATTTCATTTAGTTCTGTGTATCGATACGAACATTTAATATGTTTTCACTTTTGTAACATAATATCGTCGGGATATATGTTAATAATCGGCGTTTTATTTTCAGCTAAATAAGTTTGAGGGTAATTAGAAATTACAAAGGTAAATATAAATTATAAATTGTAAAGAAGTGCGTACCTCACCATAACGGGACACAATGCACTACATATTAATTATATCTTTTCACAAGAACACAAAACTCATGTATGCCGACCGGTACGTCGCGCAAATAAATAATATAATATACATACATACATACATACATACATACTTACATACATATATATACATTTATATACATTTATATGTAACGTAACAAATTTTATTTTATAATATATAAGTGTAACCTTACGTACAATAAACATAAGATTATTTCATTATAATAATTTATAATATAATAATAAATATAATATAATAATAATATAATTAATTGCTTATGAATTAAAACAATTTTATCAAACTTTATTCTATAATTTATTTTTAAGCTTATGTTTTCAATAATTTTCCAAAATCAATAATAATTGATCAGAACATTTTCACGTTACCAGCCCTTAGTTTATATTTTATTTTCAGCATATTACCGCGTTAAAAAATTTACTTACCAATAATAAATACAATAAATCAACCAAGAAAACAGACACAGTGTCTGTAAAATATATATTTAGTGTAAAAATTATGTCTCGATCTAGAAGAAAAAAGTACGTAACTAAATACAAATATTACGATACAATATAATGTCTTAAATCAATAATCAAGGTTATCATAACAAATAAACAGTTTTTGGTGGAGGGGATTAAGAGAAAATAAAAATGAAAATACTGGAATTTATTATAAGAATATCGTATAGTATTAGAACACTTAAAAATTGATTTATATTATTAAAACGAATTATATAATAACTATTATAACAATTAATTTATCATTTTTACGGCTAAAATAATTTTTAATTTTACATAACATAAATACGTTTTAGTGCGTTGATTAAAGTGTATAAAACTCTTAAGGCTTTATGTCACCCTAACTATTTTTCATAATAAGTAAAATATTATGTACGTAATTTTTTTTATAAAAATGTAATACGTTACGAATTTAACGTATTTTTATAATACGATAATACCGAACTTCAACTTAATGTAGCATACTTAAATAATAACTTTTCAGACGGCGACGTTCGAAAAGCAGGCGAACTGTTCAACATTTATATACATAACTATTGTGTGGTAAAGCTATTTTTTGCATTCCGTTTGCTGTTCGCTTTTGTTTGTAATATATAGGACGTTTTCTTAAGTACAATTGCATTCTGGGTTGAGTCGACGGAAGAGTAGATATATAGGGCAGATAAACCATATAAGACATATACGTATACCCATTGTAGTCTAGTGAATTCATAGATTATTAACGAAGACGCGGCGTGTAATTCTATGTATTGTAAAACTGTGCACAATAAAATTATTAATTAACGAATTACCGTGTTTAATTCGTTATGAACCAGATAACGGCGAATTATTTTAAAAACGCGTTACATTTTTCACGGAAACATGGAATGTATACGATCAACTCGAACATAGTTTACGAGCTTTTTTGATACAAAATATTAAATTAACGTTCGAATTAATTTTCGTTCTTCTTTTTCAAATATATATATATATATGCATAGCTGCATTTGTTAAAAGTTTAATAAAAATAAATTTATTTATATATCGGACGTGTAAAATATATTATTGAAAATTGACTGACCGATGATCTATATAGGAGGTAATTGGTTTTTACGTAAATATAATAAACGCGTATTATGTTGTCGGAAACGAGGTTTAAAACCGACGCGATACCACTTCGATAAATAAAAATTAAAATACTGGAGTTGAGAAACCTATATGAAAGTCGTATTAATTATACAAATAAATTATTTTTACTACGTCGACGGCATACATTTAAAAGTATATTGGATTCCCTGATTCGCGTAATATATATATATGTATGTTATATTTAGATGGTAAAAGACGATTTTTCCATGGTACCAAACTTCTGTCGTATGCCCTGTAGACCGCGAATATGCGCTTTGAAATTTAAGCTATTGAGAAATATTTTTGTAATCTAGAGTTGATTGCAAAAAATGAAGAAATAACCTCCAACGTCTCGTGTTGCGTAACTCGTTAAACGAATAAACGGCGCGGTGTAATAATATACATATATTTATATATAGCACGGTGAATCGTTTATGTGCGTAATTTGAAAAATATGGATCATAGTAAGATAATATTGTCATAAAACGCGATTGTCCGAATTGTAATATAATAGGTTCGATTTAACGTCGAACGTTTGCCGTAAGAAAACATTGAACAATAATGGTTCGCGATGAGATTGCGGTAAACTGACAAATAAGTGTATTATTTTGTTATGATCACGGTCAACGATATAAAAATTGCGTGGCTGGTGAAGCAATATTATTATTATTTACTGTTATTATTCGGGCCCTATACGGAATTCAACAAATCTCGTATAGGGAGCTTTTTAATTTTTCACGTTTTATCGTTTTACGAGATACGTTTGGGCTTTCGGTAACTCCGACGGAGTGCGTAAAATAAAATCATGTCTGAACGAATTCGCCGCCAATGATCCACTGGTAAATAGAATAGTTTCGATCGCCCCAATTTATACTCGACGAAAAAAACGTTTCGCTATACTCAAAAACAAATAATAACAACAACAAAAACAACGTGAATCGATGGTACTGAAGCGTGCCGATCGAATATTCGAAACTTCGTCCGGACCCGAGGCGACAGAATTGTGTCGGCGGCGGTGTAAAAACAAATTAGTTCGCACGTGAACGATTTACGTACGTACAATAATAACAAGACGTACAAGCACGTTTCATTAACTTCGAACGCGTAGACCACCGTTGTAAACCAACCTCCACTCCCCCTTCCGGAGATAAACGTTTATTTATTTCCGAAAAACAGTAGGCGTTAAACCGCGAAAATCGAAACCCGAACACACGGTCTACGATGGTTGTTTATTTAGGACGGCCGAGCACCGTCGGCGTATGCCGCCGACTACGGTATCATCGTGGTCCCCCTCGCCCGTTAATATCCTCCGTAACATTACGTCGCACGCTCATATTTACCGTGTATGAGTTTTCGTATTCGGGACGACGAAAAGCCATAAACGCGAAATCGTTACGGTCGCGTTGTTTTTGCGATTACCACCGAGCCCGGGAAATACGTGTATTACTACCACGCAGCAGCGTGCGCCGCTTTCACGGCGACAGCTACGTAACTGGGTAAACCCCCCGCCGGGAGGCGACGATATTTCGCGAATAACGCAATAATAATAACAACACCGACGACGCGCGCTCGGGTGTGGAAACGAAAAATACGTTACGCCGTTTCGCCAACCAAACGATAGCGATACACGGCGGGATCCGGCAACGCGCCCAGGAATTCTCGTCCGTTCGTTTACGCCGTTGCTTCCGTTACAGCTTTACGCGCGGACGACGATGATGACGCGCGTGTTACAATTCCGTACGACGAATTCGCGTTGTTTGTGGTACCAAAATGCGCGAACACGGCACGTTTTTGAGAAAATTGATCGGATTTAATCGGCTGTGACGGTGGCCGGGGGTAAGGGGGGTATGAATGGCTTACATATCGTCGTCGTCGTCGGCGAGGGAATCGTATATACGTATGTATGTATAAAAAAAAGACGGAATACGAAACACACGCGCACACGCGGAGAGAAATAACGAGAGCGAGTGAGGACGTTGTATAATATACCTACTCGTATAAGAAACACTTATAAACATGTGTATATATCCGGCCGGCGGCGTCAACGAGCAGTGCCGTTAGTCACTCATGGCACGTTCTGCTTGTTATATTCGTTTTATTTAATAAAAAAACAATTAAAAGTCGACACATACGCGGAGACGACTGCGGCGGCGGGGTCAGGTCGGAATTTTTTAGCCGGCGAGGCGTGCTCGGCAAAACAATATCGTGTTATTATTTTTATTATAGTAAACACGCGCGCATACGCGCGCGCGCTCAGTATTATTACATAGACGCGCGACGTCTGTATGAGAAGACGGAGACCTGAAAGTTACACGTACGTAATGTATACACACACGCGCGCACGCATACACACACACGCGCGTGTTCGTGTATATATATATAAAAGTACATATAAGATGATAATAATAATGCGGATAATCGGTTGCGCGTCGACGCCGCCGCATGCGACGGACGACACTGGTATTGCATCTGTAAACGCGAAGTGAAATAAGACGACGACGACGACGACGACGGGCCGGTGATCGAAGAACGGGAGGAAGGGCAAAAAAACGACGATTACACGTAATTACAAGCCGTAATGGAAGGACTGTGGGAATCCGCTAGATCGGTATAATATATTACACTCGCGCTCCGCACCGCTGCAGGTCGCCGCGATGAAGACGCTGCCGTTATAAATTACCGTCGTCGCCGGCTATCGCGTGATTATTGTTTCGCTGGCACTGCCGAATAACGTATCCGTCGAAATTCGCCTTCGAAACTCCCGTCCGATCTGCCGGCGGTGGCTGGCGGATTTACGTCGCCGAACATTTGGAACGCTAGACGTGAGGCCGCCCGTTATCGTGGCGAGGACGTTCGATTCATTTGGCGAACGTTCTGTTTCGCGTTTTTCGTCAATTGCGTGTACCGCACGGTCGTCGAACACGTTTTGTCGACACTTGTCTAGGGCGATTGGTGCGCGTTTTATATTTACGTAAGCCACGGGTATCGTTTGATTCGGTAGTTTTCCTCCTTGAACTCTTTCCGTACACGGATATAACATCGTCTTCTACATTTCGAAAACGAATAAAGACAAACAGATCGATACAGCTTTTATCGCATGGACAGTAGCGGAATCATTTTTCAAACACACTCCAATCACGTCCGTGGTGGTGCTGATGAGAAGCTTATTGTTTCGTTTTCAAAACGCTTCTGTCGGATAATCGCCGTGTTCGAGATTATGTATCGACGATTTGATTGCGCATCGTAATAAGTTTGAAAGTAAAAAATAAAAGGGTTACTAAACGCGTGAAGTACCTATTAGTATTACTCGAACAGTATAGTCGATTTTGTTTCAGAATAATTTCGAAACAACGAGGAAATCGTCTTCCGTTTAGAAATATTAAAAAAATGTATGTAATGAAAAAATAATGTTTTTAAAAAATCAATTAAAGTACCCAACGAGTATTTTTCAAAATTTAAACGTAGAATTCGTATTATAAAACAATGTTCATTCTTTTAGTTCAATAATTTTCACCGTAAAATAGACATTTTGAACGTCATTTCATTTGATAGTTTTAGGTCGTTTTAGACATTTTTAGGTTATTTTATATATAGGTTTTTGTCGCGCATTTTTAAGAAATATCTGAATTATCAAATTCTCAGTCCTTGTTTATTATACGCGTCGATATCATTTTTTTACGCGTAAATATATTCTTTTCCTCCTTCTCGCATTCTATATTTGTTATAGTAGACCACTCAATTTTGTTTTTTTTTCTAACGAAGTGTATTGTAACAGTTTTCAAACCGTTTGTCCATAATTAAACGATTGTCAATCCGTAGTGCCGGAGGGCAATAATAATTCTTAATAATAATAATATTAAAGGTCTCGCGAGGATTGTTCATTGTCGTTTCGTTCTGACGCATTTATTGCATAGCCTATATAGCCGTGTAGGGTCCAAACAACGTAATAATATATTACAATTTCATATATTTATTGCCTAATATCAGTTAGGCATGACACGACCGGTGGATGACGCCTCAAATGGTTCGATTTTCATTTACGTACGACGATCTATTGATTTATCGAGATCGAAGTCGTTAAGAAAAAAATCTCGATGGTTTCATCACGATTTGTCTACGAAGTTCATTTGTTTGACGAATTGCTTTGAACTCGACCGTCTATTAAACTATCAGGGCTGTTAACAATAATTTGATCGCTTACAATGTGTGCAGCGTTGTAGACGACAAATATGTTCGAACGAACGTATTCCGGAAAATCATTAACAACGGTTTCTTCGTTACGCGTCATATTTTTTCACTACGTGCGAGCACCACTAGTCAAGTAGCACGATTATTTTATGTAAATTGGAGGACGTCTGTTAGAAAAGGAAAATTTCCAAATTTGTATATTGATGCGTCACTATTGAACTAATATTTACTAAAATTGAGCCGTTGTGTTCGTATTTGTTTTTAATTAACGTAGTTGGAGCATATTTTTATCGATCTTGGTAAAACCTGTCGAACGACTTACCACGTCGAATATTGTGACATCAGTTTCGAAAAATTGTTTTTCGATAATGGAAAACGAATACGAGTAATTGTTTGTACAAATACTCGTACGTTATCCAACTGTTGGAAAGCATTTGCACACGAATAAGAGTGAAATTGGGCGTAGTATTATAGTTGGTGTTGAACCTCTTATTTCGTTCAATGACATTGGCGGAAACGAAAACAATTTTCGCGGTCGAACATTATCGGCAATGCACTGTAACATTGAAGAATATTACAGACATATGTCCGAAATAATTGCCGAGAAAACTACCATACGAGCCGCGTAGAAATCGTTTAGCTGTTCCGACGGATCGAATATCGAAATACGATAAGCAACTGTCCGGAGCTGGTGGGTACGGGAATATTTTTGAATTTCTGTGAATGCGAAAAAGTCAAATAAATAAGACGTAGACAGGCCACTACTACTACTACAGTAGAGTCTCGTTAATCTGGACTTGACGGGACCGGACTCTGTCTGGATTAAACGGAATCAGCTTTAAAATTTATCTAGTATTAGCTTTATAAAACAATTAAATTGACGTTTCGATCATAATATATGATTTTTTACAGCGCAGTAAAACTTTATAATTTACCTAAGAAATGATTAGGATTCTTAAAAATATAAAAAATCTTATCGATTATTTCGACGTTTATTCGTTATCGTCTCCTTTTTATTTATATATTTACATTTTTATTTTTATTTTTGAAGATCCGTCCGGATTAACCGGATATTCGGATTAGCGGGATCCGGATTAATGAGACTCTACTGTACAACTATTACTACTACTAGTACCATTACTATTATTATTACACCGTTCCGTTTCAGTCGGAAACATATCTCGCGGTGCAGAAATAATATTGGGCCTGTTAACGGAACGAAGAAAACGTCGTATGTACGTACTTAGTGTCGCACGATCATTACTCGTCTCGTCTTATAAATTGATTCGTCGAATAGCGTACACTGCTGGCACGACACTTTATCCGTTTTTCCGTCCGTCGGTCCGTCGTTTCGCGCGCGCTTGCGCAAAATGTGTCACAGACGATCCCGACCACGTTTCGTTGTCGTCGGTCTGACGATATTGTTATTATTATTATTATTATTCTACACCGTTATCCGATATCGGTACGTTGAACACGTACACGACGTTTTTCAATGGTGTCGTATAAAATGATTATAACTGACCACCGGTGCGTTATCAGACGTCGTTTTTTCTCGGAGGTGATTGGTAAGATCCGATGGCGGTTTTAGTCGTCACTGTTTTTGTCCAATTTTCACTCGACGCACTAACAACGGAATCGCCATGAAATTATGCACTTATTTTTCGTAGTTGTTAAAATTTAAGCGACGACGACGATCAGACAGGTAGCTAAGGTGTTATCGAATATTTTCGAACTTTCGAAAAAAATGTATTACGTTACCCGCTCACAATACATAATTTATGTATCGGCGTCGAATATTTCCAAAGGGGATGAGTTTATATAAATATTGTCCATCGAGCATCAATTTCGGTCGTAATTAGACCATTTTTATTTTATAATCCTGACTAGTGCCTGACGACGGTTGGGCACGTCAAAAGACGACTTCACCGGAGTCGGTTGAGCGATTAAAGAAGAACGGGAGGGGTTCCGAGCACTTTCGCGTTAATTATTAATTATACAGCCTCACGAGTGTAATCGACGTCCTTGATGCCGACAAACATTTTTCTGGGTCGAGTGCCAACATTTTGTAATTGACGTTTTAAAAACTATTCGCAAAATCAAAAAAAAAATCAACTCTAGTTATAAGTATATAAGTATATATATATACGTATATATATTTCATTTAGTACACGTTTATGCTTATTTGATGTCAATCGTTATTACGGAATCTAGAAACTGCTGAAAGGCGCTCGGACAGGATGTTATATCTGTACTTTCATCGATGCAAGTAGAAAATAAGAAACTTTTATTTCGATCATTTATTTACTGACCTTCGATATTAAAATTTTCTCTTGGATATTATTTCTACCAATTGACAAGTCTATAATACGTTTTAAAGTTTTATCTTTATTATTGAGTCGTGAAAATATTGCAATCAAACCATAACATTTTCATGAAATCACCATCGCTGAACGGTTTTTCACGAACAGGAATAGACTACATGCAATCAAATTAAATTATCAACATTATCAACAAATTGAATTAATACGACGCATTTTTTTTTATTTGATTAAATCACGCGGAATAAAACGATTTTTATTCGTTAGCAGTTTTAATATTCTTTAATATCGGGCCGTACTTGGATATGCATCGTTTTAAGAAATATCGGTGATCGTCAACTCTTTTAAATGTCCACATTTCAATTTTACCGGTCATAAAAATGTTATAAATTAACGAAATATATATAAAAGAAAACTTTAAATTTGAAAAGTATACCAAACAACAATGGATGGATAAAACTATGGATATACAAGTGACAAATTTCAAAAACATTTTTTTCAATTTTTTGAAGACAAAGACAAAACACAAACGTAATGTTTGTATATTATATTATGCTTTATCGATGTCATACGCAATTCATTTTAGACAAATGTTTTTTTACTGTTTTATTTTTCCTAAAATGAAAGAATTTGACTTTTTATTTTAATTTGTCAACACTCTATATAGACTCATTCCTATATACACGTTTTATTTACATAGTTAAGGAAAGATTCGAAAATATATTTTGACTAGATGAACCAAACAATACTTTTTTTAAAAGTTAGGTAGCTTTTCATGTTATAGTAGAGTATATATCATATAAATATGTCTCCGAAGTATTTTACTTATTCGTGTTTTAAACTCAGCTTTTGAGCCAATGAATTGTATAAAAAGACTTTAGGCTCTTTAAAAAAGCTTTATGAATAAACGGTCTGACCTTAATTAACCATGTCTCACTCTTCTATATTCCAAACTAAGAGTTCTTTAATTAAATTTAAATACTTTGGGATTTAATGGGTGGTATTGAATTTTTTCAAACGTAATGTTTGATAATTAAATTAATTAAATTAATTAAAATTAATTTGATAAATTAAAAATCGGTAAAAAATTCTAGCCTCGCGAAATATTATACATGAATTTCTAACAGAATAACGAAATTTAATTTGGTAAAAATCTCACGTAGCTATAATTTTTCTGGGTTCCTACAATTTTCTGGGTGATTGTTTCGCGCTCTAAAGAAAATGATTAAAAAATTCAATAATTGTGTCGAATAAAGTACTCAACTAGATACGATTTTCTACCAAGAAATTACACTACGCGTAGAAATCGAAGCGCTCTTTCCACACGAAAAAGTGTTCGCAGACAAGGTAAATGAATAACAAACACATAAAACCGATACTTTCCAAATGTCTGGAATCCGAGTGATCAAATTTTCGAAATCAAATTATTGTGCACATATTTTACAACGATATTATTATTTTGAATTTGTATTGTTTATAAGAAATTATATTTGTCGTTGAAGTATTATAATATCTATCGGATAAATTAGATGGCTACTTTAAAAAATGACAAATATCGATATTTATAAACGATGGAAAATTTTCAATTAATGAACTACATTCGGCAAAATGATTACCAACGCCGTATTGAGTTAATCGAAAATAATGTGGCAATTATTCGCACAATAGGCTCCACAGCCAACAATAACGTTTAGATTAGTGCGATATTCAGCTGTTAATACGATATCCATCGCTGTGGACCATCTTTCATCATCACGCGAAAAGTGAACAACAAGTATGTTTGTGTGTATGTATGTTTGTAAGTTTGAGCGTGACATTGCACGAGAGGAAATTGAAGTTCGCATCGAGCACAAAGATTATGCGGTCTTGACGATCCGTAATGCGAGTGTTCGTGACGTTTGATTCTTTCGGATACCGCCCGATAAACGATAGCGAGGTATATGTACGGCCAGCGTTGATAGAGCGCAGCGAACGAGCCGATTTGCGGATAACACGTGCCCGTAACGTATGAATAATCCGCGGAAATTTGACGTGAATACGTCGCGACGTCGCGCCGGCGCGGCTGGCAAATCAAATACGAGCCGTGGTACATTATTCGAATCGCCGTTGGTTTCGTGGTCGCGATCGCGGACGGGCCGGTAAGGAGTGGGGAACGGTGTTCACGGAATGTACGCACCGTGCCCCGGTGTCATGACGACTAAACAACGTCGCGGAAAAGAAACGTATCCGTTCCGCGACGAGAAACAAATAATAATCGACTTTCTACAACGGGCGACCGTAGTAATTGTTATCGGCCGATCGTAAAGAGACGCAAAATTCAAAACCGATTTTCCGATTCGCGTACTCGCTGGTTCTGCTTACAATATGTGTAGAGTAATAGCCTGTCTTACATGCGTCGGACACATCCACCATCGAGCACACAAAAACCAGTGGGGGAGGGGGAAGGTAATTCGAAATCGGTGAAGCCCGGACGAGGGCGAAAATTCTCTCCTATTAAAAATTGGTGGCGAATAAATAAATATATATAATATTACGAATAACCGGTATAAGCGCATAAAATAATAGTTTAATAGATTCGATTAACTTTGATCGATATAGAATTGAAACATCGTTATAAATTAAACAGTTATATTAGTTTCTTTCTATTAGTAGTAGAGCTTAATTGGATAAACGAATTTTTTGCATACGTTATTCTGACGATAATTTTTGACGACTTTTAATTTGGAAAACGTGCGTTCAAGCACGACCACGAAAATACCCGAGTGTTGGCGAGATTATCGTTGTTACTGTCACCCGTCGTCCATCGTTGAACGAAAAACTACTGCGGCGATCAAACAATGTTTACGCGTACGGGCTTCGTAAATGTTCGTAATAATTCGTGATAATCTAAAGGGTGAAATAAAAATACGGTTAACTTATATACTGTGTATATTTTTCGATAGATTCGAGAAAGAATTAAATTTTAAATCGGAACCCTCCCGTAAGAGTACGGGCTTTGGTTTGGAGCACCTTTTGATGGCTCCCCATAATTATAGTATTGATAAAAACCCGAAGGGAGAACAATACATATAAAGGCGTGTTAAGACAACGGAAGTAATCGTCGCTTTATTCGTGCGGAGAAACGACGGATTAACGAAATAAGCGATTTGATTCAGTGGCATTTAATTACGATGTATTGTCCGGCGACAAAATAGTTGTGGCGCAAAACAATTAGCCGATGATTTCGATGAGCACGTAAGCCGGCAGAACCAGAGGGGGACAAATCGAATCATTCGACATTCCGTTTTCATTTCCGGACTTAAATGTTACCATGGCGAATATTTCGGTACGACTAAATTGTCAGTCATTGGGAATAATAACGTAATTACTGATTTCTCTGACCTATTGACGGCATTTTACTTATTCCTTACATTACCAATCACAGCGTAAAATGCACGTTCCCGAAGCTAATTCAAAGCTACGTTAGTAACACAATGTCTGAAATACGGCCGGGTATGCGGCCTTGCGACGATATTATTAAAAAATGAACGTGGCAACAAATTGAACACGCCGTGCCGGTACATTCGTTCACGCGAGATCACAACGGGGAAAAAATGTTTTCCTTCGTAATTCGTACGTAATATTTTTGTATTTCTATTCGATATTGTTCGTTCGATAAATTATTAATACCCGTTACGCGAAATACGTACGGTTGCGATTTATAATATAGGACAAATTAACGGACCCGTAGCTTAGTATAGGTGCACATCCATTCGGGGCCTCCGTAAGTATTGTGCTCAGGTCTCGAACGTTGTAATTCTACCATCGCAAAAACCGTGCTAATTTAAAAATTACAACAACGTATTTGAATATACATGCGCGTTTACCCGGCGATACCATTTTGAATTTCGGCACACCAAGAGCACTTTTCGATTGTTTGTGCGTCGTTTGTTCCATCCCCGTTACCGGCCTACGACCACGGCGTTGCACGCGTCATGCCACTTCATCAATTCCGCTTCCGAATGTTTTCCCACGTAATTCGTTTATTCCGAAAACTCCTAAAATAGGATACTCGATACGAATTCTAAGATTAATTAAAACGTTCGTTCGTATCGACGTACAATCGTCTGTAGGATATTATTTTACGACGCCACGTGTTTATAGTGCCGATCATAATTTATATATAAGTTCATCGTGTTCAACCATCCAGATCAGCGCGTCTAACCCGTGACCTGCGGACTGTGGTTAAATTAGACGTTTCAAATAGGCATTGACGGCGATATTATAATTTTCATTTCAATTCTACTACACATTTACAAATGACCAAAACTCGTTGGATAATTTATATTTCCGATAGTAATGAAAAAATAACGACGTATATTCTACCCGTATACTTACAGTACTATAAAACATTTTAGATTACTTATTATAAATAAATTAGCGCGACTTTTGCGTTTGCTTTTACCAATTATTCGATGTTCATTGTAAATTGTGCAACGTCAATTTTTATCGGGGAATGTTAACGGTCGTTATTTAAACGAGACCTTTTTGAATACTTTTGCGTAATTAGTACGGGAATATGTTTGTTCGCGATGATAAGTGGAACCAAATAACGTAAATGAAACGTGTGAATAATTTTTTATTTTTGGTTAAATATCCGGAACGATTTTATTAAATTCCGTTAAACTTGTTCATTTACCCGTAATTGCCTTTATATAAATTTCACCAATAATTAAATTTAATCGGTAAATTAAAGTTGAACAGTTTCTCTTGAACTTAATTTTTGTCGGACTTAAATGGATTTTCCGATAATATAACGAGTGCGATTTGACGTTTTGAAAACGACCATCGAATGCCATCGGTGGAAAATGCACTTCCAGCATATTGACCAATGTGGTTTATCTGAACGCCTATAAAAGAACTTTGTTTAATCTCTCGACGTGTTTGCTCTTGTCCAAGTCATCGATGATGACCAATTGTGTATTAGAAAAAAAGTTCAATCGCTCGCAGTATACGTGGAAATTTCACACGTGACCCGGAGGCAACCTGAAAAAAGAGGTTGGACATATCTGGTCGTCCGGACCGTCAGGTAATAAACCTGGGGCGCGATTTACCGTTCAAACTTACGATCGCGAACGATCGTTGAAACAATAAAATAACCGCTACTCGATTCCAAACATGACGTTGATCGCTACGATTATAAAATTATATAATATATAATATCACGGCCGTTTACCTATAACTGTGTGCTATTAGATTTCAACGATTTACCGTCCGTGCTGTATCTTCGGCGTTACCAACGAGTACAATCTGTGCGTTCTTCGAGTTCTGACTATGTTTCCTCCAAGCTAGGTTAAAAGGTGATCGATCATCAGTCTGCGTTGAACATCTCCGATCGAAGTTCATTCCGACCGACGCCACTAACAAGAAGCCAATTTTGATTATCGCGATGTTATTACAAACGTTCTTGAATACTCCTGTATAAGTAGTTCGCTGACGCCTTTTCGAATCATGAACGTTAATTAGTATTTTGTAGTTATAATTAAGTAGTGGTTTTTTTCTGTCCGATTACATTTTTTAATAAAATCAAATTTGATCTATACAAAATTACGACACGCTTACTAAATAGTCCTCTATTCGAAAAATGTGTCACACGTTAAGATGGTTTTTTATAAGGTACATACCTCGATCGATGTCTATTATTAATTTTTTAGCGTAAATCGAACATGTTTCGTAAAATAAAATTGAAAAAAAAAACTAAAAAAATCCCGGGCGCGATTTCGATTTCGACAATGAAATGTTCCTCTGGATGATTTCAGTCCCGCAAAATTCTTCAATGAGTTACCATCACAATTTCGCCCGTAATATAAATATCCGTCGTTGGTAATTACACCGCTTATATTAATAAAAGTGCAATTCGTAAAAATAAAAAACAATCGGGAATGTATGGAATATATGTTTTATTTATATTAACAGTTCAACGTTCTTTTACGTGTTTGCCTGAAAAAAATAATAGCGCCGTGTATTTTATATATATATATATAGATACGAGTATATATCGTGTCATGACATAATGATATATCTTATAAAAATACGCGTGCGCCGCGTTTTATACGTTTACACACTATTTTTACCGCTTTGTCGCGATTAATAATTTAAACGCAGTTTGTTTTCGAATCAATTTAAGCAAAACACATAAATCGTACAACACGAATATAGATTCGTCGCCACTAATCACGAAAACGATTTTTAGGTTTTTTTTTTTTATTCGGTCGGTGTAACGTTATTACGATAATACGTTACACGATACCCTTAATGGGATATTGTTGCCGTACAATATATTATGATTAATTTCGATGATTTTTCAATTCGAACATTTAGAACGTGTTTTTGTTTCACTTAAACGCTACACGTATATATCGGTCATATAGTATGACGAGCATGGGGTCCGGCCGAGTTGAGAGGATAATGAGAACCTTATACGCGTTTCTCGCGGTGCGCCGTACACACGACATTGCATAAGCGCAGTAAATCAACGACTTGGAAAAAAAAGTTGTTTAGAATAATTTCGTGTTTTATTTGTTCGAACGTATTTTCATGTAAATGTCACGTCGGAATGCGTGTGTCGGCGCTGTACACAAGAATGATGGGTCCACACTAGCGTCGTAAAATCGATTTAACCGCGCGAGTTTTCGCACGTCGTAAATTCGACGACGCGTCATCATTAGAACATAAAACGGTTACACGTATACGCTGCGCACACCGAACCTGACCGTCGTCATCTTCACACGTCTTTATCGAATTTCGTTAATCATAACGTCCGTTAGCTCGTAACACATTACGTTATCGTTATAATACTGTCCCATCAACGGCCGCTTCTTTTCCAAACACTTAAACGTTCGCGTTCACGATCGACGTTTCCGGTAAATTATAATTGTCGTTGTCGTCGTCGTGGCCCCGCCGTGCCGACAACGACGTGAACTCGTACGCGAAATACGAAAATTATAAAACGCGGACTATAGTTCGAAACGCACGCACGATTCATCGAACTGTGATATTACGCTTACGTACGGAACAACGGTAGTTGTTCGACCGAAAACGCGCGAAAGGAAAGATTTTGTGTTAGTATTATCTACGTCAGCGTAGGCTATTAATAATAATGATATCGCGGGATTGCTGCCCAATGTTATCGCCAAGAGTCCGAGCGGCATTTTTCCGGTACAGCATGTCGATACGGATTTTTCCGAATAATTAAGCGTTACGAAACCGCGTTAAGCTTCTTGTGTACGCAATTATTCGAAGAAATACAGTCGACAAAAGTAGACGTTTGATTCGTCCGAACCGGAGATAATCGTTCGTGGGTCATTTTTTTCGTAGCCTCCGATAGTCATGTCCTATGTGATATCGGTTTGTAAAAATTACGGATCATACGTTTTTATTTTGTAAGGTACAATCAATTGGTAAAGCGTGCCGGACTCCTGAACCGTTGTTCAGTTCGCTCGTCGTAATTTGCGCAGATATCCTTGAGTCGATTTGACTGGTGCGAAGCCGATCATTGTACATCGAAACCACGTCATTCAGGTGATAACCGTGCTCGACAGTCAAATAGCGACCGATCAAGCTACTAATGCAAAGATTTAGCGAAGTCGGCAAACACTAAATTCGATGATTCCAAACCAGGGACTAATATCGAGAAAAAGGAACAATCATGTACAGCGTGGGCCCAAAGGTCTCTAATTAAAAAAAAATTATTTTGTTTCTTCGGGTTTTTTTTACCTAATACGTATTACGTTATTGGTACAAACATACATTAAGCGCCAAGCGTTTTTATCTTATAATATAAATAATCGAATTACGAACGGCGTAATTAAACGGATTATTACGCACGTCGATTCACCACGAGGAACGTTCGCCGACCGCGATCTATTACGTACCACGCTTCCCATCCAAAACGATTTTTCGGTATGTCCGTCGAACGTGTACTACCAGTGACCACAAACGCCACGCGATATTGCCGTCATTTTCCAATTCAACGCCGGACCGTAATCGTCGCCAGATACGACAACGACTAATACACGTTTATAAATATATTTATATGAGTCTTCTATACAGCACGCGGCCGCTTGAAATAACGAAAATATTCCGTATAAAGTACCGCGATCGTTATAAATACACCGCGGGAACGTTGGTCGTGGCCCGTCAAGGTCGACGCGCCGATGTCACATTGTCGAAGGGGCCGGCGAACTAAGTGGTGGGTAGTTTTCGTTACGCAAGAACTGGCCACCACTACTAGCACCACCGCACCGTGTCGTTATATGATAATACGTACCCGCCCTTGCCACACATTACTCGCGCACTCGCGTTTACGGGACCGTCGTGTCGACCAGCTCGCGTTAGTCGAGTCGTCATGAAACATCCCGCTGACATTCCCCCGATATATACCGTAAATTACCCAAAAACATGTTGTTCAACATTCGTTCTCGAAGTCATCTAGAAAATTACTTTTGACAAAAACGTCGCGTCAACCAATGTGGCAGCATCCGTAGAGCATCGTACGCTTTCTGTAATCCTCCCATCTCATCGTCGTCGGATAAAAAAAAACGCAAAAACGACGGTATCGCGATCACGCGTGCCGATATCTGTGACGGATAATACTCGAATAACCAATTGAATATCGTACGTCGACCATAACAAGGTGAAAGTATCCGTTATTCGCTGACTGAACAATCGTTACATGCGCGTTTTTATTTTGAAGATCTCTACGCAGGGACGTTGAAAGTTATAGTTTATTCGGGATTACTAGACGGCGATACGTTTATGCGCCTTTTCAATGTCGATATTTTCGAAAACACTCTGTTAGAACTCGACAAATTTGTGACAATTTTAAAAATAAATCCAAACAGCGCGAAGTCGGGTATACACCCTCCCTCCCTAGTCTACACACGTATTTACGCCGTATAATTCGCTTATGGCGATCTGCAAAGGACTATGAGAAATGAAATCGTTATAAACGAACTTTGTTTTGTCGGGATCTATAAAGGAAACTCGTACAGAAAAATGTAAGCTACGAACAAACACGTCATGTATAAAATTGTGTTATTCGACGCATAATAATACAAAACGTCACGTACGGAGACATCCTGCGAATAATTTTATTCGGTAATCACGACGAATTCACTAAATGTTCGGAATCGGTTATATATAGCGATGTGTTACCAACGGGAAAATACACATATAACGCGGATCGCTTACAAAGCCACCGAATTGTTTTTCGCGATAACGAACGTTTTTGAAATACGTATACCGACTTCCGTTGGTACGTTCGGAATTGTCTTCGGATAATTTTTGCACCGTCTTAAGAGGGTCAAGGGTTTCGGTACTTGTGTACTCGCATATAAATATGTTCACGTTAAACGTATGAAGGTGTATAGACGGAAACAGTTCTCCTTGAGACTAGACACGTTGGTCCGAAAAGAAAACATTTCCACGTTAACGCGCACAATATGATATACAATATTCATTATTCGTATTGGATCAAGATCTTCCCGAGCCGCGTGTTCTATTTTAAAATTCTAATACGATTTCGTTTCGCTCGTAATGTTTATTTATCACGTTTCGTTTTTCTTTTGCTTTTGTTTTCTGACACGGGCATAATTTTATATTATTCGTTTGAACCTCGCTCACCAAAACGGTCTCCGTGTTACGATATTATTCAAATGCCCACTGGTCGTTATTGCTATTTTCGATCCTGACCGGATCGAGAAAGCCGTCATTATGGCTACGATGTACGCGTATTATATGTTTTTATTGAATTCCTCGAGAACTGAATTGGTTTTTCCAATATGCGTTTATCCAATTCGCTCTCTAAACATAGCTGCCGAAACATTCGGCACTCGTTTTGCGAGGCTACACAGCGCTAAAATGGATCCAACCGGAAAAATATGTTGCATATTTTAGGTACACAATCTACTCAACAGTGCTATTGATTATGAAATGTGACTCGGTCGCTTTACTTATCCGTCGTTGTCCCTTATAATTTCACACATTATATAATGCGTTTGGAATTACGGCACTCGAGACTCTTTATTTAGTTGTCCCGGGAAACGTCTAACGTAATTTAGTATTTATTACTATCGTTCGCGCTGTGCGTCCATTTTTGAGCGACATTAATATTGTATTTATTGATTAAGGATAGACAAATCTCGAATTTCGTACGTTTAGTTCTTAATTTTAAACATGACCCGCTGTTGTATATAAAACAATGAAGATCTTTTTCGGTTTTTTATTTTTTTTTTATTTTACGTTTCGATTTAACACATCTTGATAAATATCCTGTACCACGGATCGTATGCCAATCGTATGGAATCAAAAAATCGAAAGACTCAGAAACTTGGCCGTTTCACGATGATAACCTGTATATTTTTAGATATACAGTTGAAGGAATTCTAAGTTGAACATTATTTTGTATTAATTAGTATCCGTTATGGACCCAAGTTATTATAAATAATAACGATAAAATACAACGAGGGATAATAATTATTCGTTCGAAAGTTACTACTCGAATAAAAATACGTTTTAACATAAAAGATATATATTGTATATAAAAAATTTGGTTATAAGGAATGAATAAGATTTTTCTCGTATCGATTACTCGTTATTGTAATTTGTATTACTCGTAATATTGTAATTTGTATTACTCGTAATATTGTTTAATATTACTGTAAAATATTTAATACATTCGTTAAAGTCTTTTTGGATGTTTTATATATTTTTCGTGACTATTATTTAGTATTGATTGAATTTAGTAAAAATACGGTTTATTAACGCTAATTAATAAAACTTATGTACTTATACTTTTATATTTGTGTTTATTTATTTGGTACACAATTAGCGCGAAATATTACATTAAAGGAGTTGAATTTAGAAGTATATAATTAATGTCTTAATATTTTGATATTATTAAGCCCGACGAAAATTTAATTTCGCTTACAACTCGCTTAATTCCTTTCTACGTTAAATATATTGTATATATGTGTAATATATCTATATAAAATTTTCTATATTGTACTGATATTATGGTAAAGAAAATGTTCTGACTTAATTATCACAACACTATTATTCCTAAATTACACGCAAACAAGTCAGAAATCGCATAAATACAAGTAAATATTCCAACAATGTATCGCTCTAAGATATATTAGGTTGAATTAATTTCTCCCGTATTTATCGTAATGGTCACTTTTAAAAAAAATATTTTAATTCGAAAAAATATCAGTTAATTTCGTGTATAAACTACGAATATATTAAACGATTAAAACCTGCAAAAAATCAAAATTCGGCTTAAAAATACGAAACATAGGAGACAGACAGAAATTCTAATTAATACGATCAGCAAATTTTCGAATGTAAAAAATTAACACTTCGTGTACAGCGTACATTTTGACGTTTTAACTGACCCACGATTATTGTGGTAATCGCAAGAAGCTAAGTCAAGTAAATATGGAGGGTGAGGTAGCACTGGTATATTTTTAGATGCCAAAAATGCACGTATGGAAAGTGCTAAATGCGCTGTTGCATTGTCATAGTGCAAAAACCACGACTTTTTTCAGAAATTCATCTGATAAAATCGAATAATAAGTACCAATTTATATATCAACTTCTCTGACAGTAAATCGTCCATCGTATCTAATTTTGTTTCGAACAAGGATAATGGTAGCATTTGTTTTTGATATTGATGGGCGCCCAGGACGATACTCATCTTCAATGGATATTCGACCTTCTTTTAAATGTTTGAACCAATCAAAAGTTACACAACGGCCTAATGAAACATCTCCAAAAGCCAAATTAACCAATTTGTTTTGGTTAAGTTTCCGTAGTATTTTTACCAATTTTGAAACAAAATATTATACGTTGCTCCGTAATATTATCCATCGTGAAATCGCGATTTTATACAAAACAACAGAATTTGAACGCGTATTGTCAATGACCGATTTGACATAACGATTATTATTATATACTGAAATAATAACCATTATCTCTAGTTCATTTTGATATATATATATATATATACATTACCGATAACATTAAACGTTTTTCTGTAATAACTTTAGCCCGGGTATTTATTGAACACACCTCGTAAGTACGTTTATTTACAATATTAACCAACAGCTCCCGCACAACACGCGGTGTACAAGAATATCACGTTATATATACATATATATATATGTTGTACGTTCGTACAGACTCGTACGGATCACGATTAACCCTTTTTGACCCACGTTAATTACCGCGAACACAAAACCACCGCGCGCGCTACATTTCATAATATTATACAATATCGTACGTGCGTACCGCCGTCTGCTCCGCGCGGATATATTGTAATACACTCGCTCTCTCCGGTCCGGCGCCGCCAACGGACTCTTTGTTCGGCTATTTTTTTTTCGACTTTCCTTAATTTTTTCCCAATCGTTAGGCGTATCGTGAGCGTTACGGCCGTGTTCGCCCGGTGGCGATCATTTTCGGCGGCGGCGTCCGCTGATTTATGGTTACCGGCGGTAGGCCCTCCTCGTCCTCCGCCACGCCAAGCTACGCCGGCGGCGGCGCGTTTTGTATACAATGTGTATAACGCGGCGCGGTACATAAATAAGACGTAAAACGGACGTTACCGTTTTTTAGCGGCGCCGCCCGTCGTCCCCGTAACGCCGCCGTACGCGTTTTAAACACGCGACGTATCGTTTTTTTTTTTTTATCCTCGTCGTACAATAACGGGTGTTCGTTGTATTGTCGACCGGAAAAATGACAAAAATCGTTTCTACTTCCAGGCTAGTGCACGAATTGAAAGTATCTGCAGTAAATTTGACCGTCCAAACCACGACCAAATTTCCGGGTATGCGATATTCTCGGGAGCCGGTGGTGGGGGATCGCAAAAAATTTTTATTTGTCCACCTCCGTCTGCGTAATTTCTTTTTAAATACGTTTTTTGGAATTTTCGGCTCTGTACACTAATTAATACATCATAGATGCAATAGACCGACTGTTTCCAACAGAGATGATTGTAGACAGAATTTAAATACTAAACGCGAATTAATATATTCGTGAAGAATTTACGAGAATAACGTTAAACGAAAATCAAATTACCACTTTTGTTTTTATTTATAGTTACGTTTATTCGGCAGTCAAAATTTGAAAAAAATGCCTGTACCCCTTCGTAGGTGTTCCTATAAACATACATAATATCGGCTTTATACTATATTATGCATAGTTGTATTGTTGTATTTATGATTAATCACTCGGACACAGTCGAAAAATAAAACTTATTTTGGAAATAATTACGAAGATGAACAATGCCCCCCCCCAACAGTAATACGCCATCACCGTAATTTATTGAATTCCGTTAATTTTTCGATAGTCAATTTTTATATAAAAGAAAAAAACGTATTGTGTACGTAAATGTAATTTTTATTTGCCAATACGAACGACTCTTTCAAAAAATATCTCCATCGATTATCGAATTAATTAGAAACAAAAAGTCGCGGACTAATTATTAAAATTTTTCGTTCTACGAAATTTGCTCTCTCTTCAGCGTGTATATTTTTGACGATCCGGTTTATTATTTTATAATATTATGTGTGTTTATTCGACGTTTTTCATTTCAATTTGAAATGTACGCTTTTTATAGTTTAAAATGTATTAGGTTTTTCCCTTCTGATACACAAAAAAAATCGCGGTCAATAAAATGGCATAAAACAACGTCGTTGAGACCGAAGAAATTGTGTTGTTACAATAATATAAAGGTCACATGGATTGCATTTTTCCATAACCAAAAACGTTAAATTAACGTTGGTGTTGACTCAAAAAATACATATCATAAACTAAACTATCTACAAATTATTTTAGTTTTAGTAAAAAAAAAGGTTCGTATACCCATTATGGTCCAACAGATTTGCATAACATTGTATTATTCAATTACCAACGAACTCTTGACGCATGTAAAACGCGTAAATATTACTTTGTACGAAATGTCAAAAAATTAAACGATTTTATTGTATATTAGTCAACGACATATTCATATGTAAAATGTCAAACAGTGGAAACTATCTATTTTCAAAATTTTCAACAAATAAAAATCTGTAAGTATTCAGCAATTACAAATATCAATAATATGATTATATTATTAATATTAATAGTTAATATTTATTGATCAAGTCATCTGACGCCGTTTTCGACTGTTTTTTTAATCTATATTCATATTTTAGGACGTGTACTCGTATCAAAATAGATGTTTTCAAACGACGAAGTCAAACTACAAACATAAATGGTTTCGATCGTTCTGACGAAAATCAAGCCGGTTGAGTTTATTTAGAAAATATAAAATTTTTACCTACGAGACATAACAACTGTAAGTGAGTATCTACAATCATGCGTACCTAAGATGGCGCATGGTCAATTGCTGAAGCATTAAAAAATAATGTGCAATTAAGCGACGAATTCAAGTAGGGCCCGAAAGTTTATACAGTCTTTATGAATAGAGAGCAAGACTACGGGCGATCTTTTAGATGTTAATTGGTATAAACACTTCAAATTTTAAGTACCATCGGTGCTGCATTTTTAGAGTGTACGGTTCTTAAGACATGATTGATGATGGTAGGTCTTTATAAAGAACGGCGCTTTATTTGTATTACGTCGATGTTTTCTAAAAATGATAAAATACCACTATTCAGTCGGAAAATATTCGAGTTTAATACTCCAACATGATAATATGTAGGTGCAGTTACTTTCGTTTTGGAATTTCTAGTACCTGCGACGTGAAATAAAATAAAAATTTTAACCGGTTGACATATTTCGTTTAGGTACGTTATAATGGGATAAAACCTATATAAACTACGTGTCTAATAAATTAGCGTTTATTATTAATACTACGTGTGGTTTGAATAAAAAATGAACGCTCTAAGTGCTTTCCATTCACAAAGTAACTTGTACTTCCGACTCTCTAGATATTCTCGTGCACTTACAGTAGTGCGAATGCTCTTCACGAAACGTACGAACATTCTTCTCGTAGCCCTTACTATCCACGACTTTTGCCGTAAAAAGCTTTCCGCGTCGTACGACGCGTCTAATGTACGACAGTGAACGCTGAAAATTTCCTTACTCGAAGAGTCGTCTTCGTTCGTTTTCGTGTCGTAGCATGTAACGACCGGGAAAACACACACACACACACACACACACACACACACGTGCATGCACGCACAATCGTGTGTGTGTGTGTGTGAGTGTGGAGGTCGTGAAACAAAAAAGGGAGAGAAGAATAAGAACAACCGAAACGTAATTACCTCCGTTGTGGCTGCGGACGATCTGACGCGATGTGATTAATGCCCGGGTACGGGTCGTCTGGCGGATGGTGCGACGAGCTCGCGGAGGAGAATAATATAATGTACGCGCTACACAACTTTTTTCGCCATCGTGTGTAATGCACAACGATAATAATATTATAATATATTTTACGACGTCTGCCGCGCACGGCACACAGGTGTACTCGCTTCCTCCGTCGTCGTTGTCGACGGACGGCTCGTTCGCGACGATACTGTCGGCGTATTCGTCGGCGGCAGAACAAAATTGACTCTCGACCACATGAGTGCCGTATAATGAACAACATTACATTGCCGGGCGACGGCGTCTTCGTCATTGGCGGTAAGAAATCGTCGCGACCACGGTTCCGACATTCGCTATATTACGAATTCACGTTGTTCTATAGTACACTCGGTTACGAATTATTCATTTAAAACGAAAACAGTGTACTTTTTCTGCGAAATTCGTTCTTCGGGGCAAACAAACGTAACCTACGAAAATAGCGCAAAAAGCAAATTGTTCGAGAATTATCGTAATATTTTTTAGCTTACCATATAAAATTGCGTATTTTGTGTACGTACGTGCTACGGGCGCAGACGAGCCTGTCGGTTTGGATTCCGGCAAATATAAAATGAAATAATCGTCACAACTAGTCAACCCGATAAAGGCTGATTTCCACGCGGAAATAATTATTTTCGTCCGTTTCACTAAGAGATCGGATATTGTTCGTTAATTGTCAGAGCTGCTCATCAACCAGTTGACGAGTGAAAAATTTTAATTCAACTTAACGGGTTATTTTTAGTTAATTCAACTCGTTTTTGCTCGCATTTACCTTAATTTAACTTTTTTTTTCATTTATTCGGACCATTTTGTATAATTTTAAAATTTCAGTACCGAAGTATTATTATTGTACCATATATATATATATTTAACCCACCCACGTTCAAAGTTAGCTTGAATAAAACCTTGAATGAGTAACAGAAACGATTTCGGATTACATAAATTCTGTCGACAATTGTGTTTATATGGATTTATGATTAATTTTCTTATACAGAAAATAATTCGCTTACATTAATAATATTTTACTAGCTTTACCGGTATATTAAAATTTTTAATTAACTAAACTCTTACTCGATTAACGAGATTTGATTTAATTAAAATAAGCGAGTTCCAATAAATCTTGAATTTACCCACCTATGTTTAAATTGTACAGTAATAAAACGTCACTTTTATAACGCAGATACATACATATATGAAAATAACAATATTGCACCAAGGAAATAAAATATACGTACAGGAGACCTGACAAATTGTTTTTTAATTATTTAAACTTTACGCTACAATCATTATATTGTTTAAAGCTAAAAATAAAAATATATATTTTTTTGCAAAATCCGAAATAGCCATTTTATTAATCTTTTAAAAGGATATTTTGTTGTTAGGAATGTTTATGAAACATTTGACTTTCTACAATAGCGTTTGAAGTCTATGAAAATATCAGTTTTTTTTGTTAGTGAATTTACTTAAAAAATTCAGTTTTTTTTTAAATTTAAATAAATTAACGTTATTTAGTAGCTGCCACAAGAGAACACGCCCAGGGCAACCAGCAAATAAGGTCTAGTTAGTCGCCCGCATCGTTTTGCTGGTCGCGTTCTCTAGTGATCGCTACTGAATAACATTAATTGAATTTAAATGAACTATAGGTTCTTTTTTTAAAAATCAACGACATGACCCAATTAAAATTGTATACGCTAAAACGTTTCGGTAAATAATATATTAAAATGGATATCTCGATTTAAGGATAAAATAAAACGGTTTATTTCGATTTTTTCGTAATTAAAATTAAATCGAAAATATGTTCGTTATAACGCAGAAGTATAAAATTTATTCGAAAGCAATTTCCGCGGAATACACCATAACAATGACGTCAATCAATGATAACTAATTGAACGACTTCATTGAGTGATAAAAAGTATTTGAAAAACGAAATTTCAAGGCACTGTACAGGTTTTAAATAGAAACGCGATACGTATTATAGACCACAACGACTACGCAGTATCGATGGAATACTACCGATTGTTTCGCGCAAATTAAACCCAATTAATTATTGTACTTAAACTACGTTTGTTACTGACATTATACGAACGTGCTTACGGATCGATTATTACGATACACACAATAGGTATGGCTCACGTTTTTCGGTTGCGGCGGATAACGATGTAGAATTTTTTTGAAAACGCCGCCAGCAGATGTTACGGT
Source organism: Geopemphigus sp. TES_GeoC_2020 (assembly GCA_025469175.1). Classification (NCBI taxonomy): domain Eukaryota; kingdom Metazoa; phylum Arthropoda; class Insecta; order Hemiptera; family Aphididae; genus Geopemphigus; species Geopemphigus sp. TES_GeoC_2020. The sequence goes on along the minus strand of JAIPRN010001197.1, from coordinate 1,146 downwards.
GCAATCGGTTTACTCGGCAGTTTTTTCCTAGTCGACCTGCGAACTCTATACGTCCTTATAGTGCCGGCAGCCGGTGGTACGACCGCAACAAGCCGTATTGTTCGTCGGCATATTATAATTGTCACTTGTACTACATTCGAAGATATGGATCGCCGCGAGTTTCCGAGACCCGTTTTGGACAGTGCGTGAGTGTGTGTGTGTGTGTGTGTGTGTGTGTGTGTGTGTGTGTGTGTGTGTGTGTGTGTGTGTGTGTGTGTGTGTGTGCGTGTATGTGAGTATGAATAAGGAGAGCAGCTCGCTTGTGTGCACTCCGTGCTCGCCCACGACGGTTATCGTAACAATTGGAAAGTCGGTCCAATATGATGCCGGAAAGGTCACGTCGGAGGAGCACTTCGACATTTGGTACAGCGAGATGTTCGAAAAAAGTATCGATAACAAATTAAAACAAAACCTACATCGAGTATACCCGACGATTACGTATAACAACTATTCTCTGTGGTTTTTCGGGCGTGAGAATAGAGTTGACGATTATTGATACGTTCACATAGACGCTGTACATCAGTGTCTAAGCGATATATTAAGCGTATGGTTTGTAAGTACCTCCTAATTTCGGTACGTCTATTGTTCATCGATATTTCCGAACTAAAAAACATAATGGAAAACGTTACGCATTGGGACATTAGGCGAACCAATACGCCGAGTTAGAAGAACGTAAATAGCACGCGAAAACGCGTGCTGTGAAATGAATTCGCGGGAGGAATGGGCGTTAATCGGCGGTGATATTTGAAACCGAATGAGAACGCGGTGGACAACAGGATACGGTTGTAGACGACGGATAATATATTTCGAAATATACCGATTTTTCGGTATAATTAAACGCTCGTCTTACACGAAATGATGTCATTACGACAGGGGTCACGATGCGCATAAAGTACGTGGTGACGTGAAATGGAAAAAGGGAGGAGAAGGACGAACGAAGGTGCGTAACGACGTATACCATACGAAGTATGGGTACGAATATTGTAACCGAGGCCCAACACAGTGGTCGTCGTCGTCGTGCCGTAAAATCCCGATGGCGTGGGCGAGCGCGTGTGCGCGCGCCAATTGCCTAGGTGATTGATGGGCCGGACGGCCGGCGGGGAGCCG